>VZTV01046353.1:1359-13417 GCA_013400875.1 Anhinga rufa
TCCCCGCCCCTCCGCGCCGCTCCACGCCGGGCCCGGCGGCCCCCGAGCGGGGCGGGCAGGGGCCGGGGGCCGGTCCCGCCTGCCCTGCCTCTCCTGAGGAAGAGGTGCGCCGGCGGGCCCCGGCCTCCGCGGTGCTGCGCGCTGCGGTTTGCCTGAAGGTCTCTGCCGCTGCTCCGCGCACAGCGCCGGAGGACTGCGGGTCCGGGCTGCTGCGCAGGGGGAGCCCCGAGGTACCTGCAGCTCGCCTTTGCTGCTGCTGCTCCCTGCCACCCACCCCCTGCTGCGGTTTACAAGTGCCCACGAAGTCTAAATCTGGCTTCTTTAACGCGAGCGGCCTGGCAAAGCAGTCAGTTCTTCGTGAGGGCACATCATAGCAAAGTCTGAGAAGTTTGGGGATTTCATTTTTAATACAGCCAGAAAATAGTGTTTGCTGGAGGCTCTAAAGCTTCTGCTTTTGCCCAGAATTCACAGTGTGGCATTTTGAATAGTCGTATCTGTATGTTCCTTCCTGTGGGCGTGTATCACAACCTAGTGACAGGCTTTAACTATTTGAAATATTTTACCTTTTAAATAGTTAATTCTGTTTCAAAATTGAGTCCCAGGCATAAGGAGTGAAACTGTCAAGCCTTGTGATACCACAGAGAACAACTTAATGCCCCTTTAACTTCAAAGCGTTCGAGGGATCTTAAAACTTCTTTATTGAGCTCCTCACCCCCAGGACGTCCCATTGTTGGCTTCTACTAATGATGAATTAGTGACACGCAATCAAAACAAATATCGCTGCCCATGTAAGATCTTAACCAAAAAGTGTACCATACTATCATCAAGGTATCAGAACTGTGCCAACAGCTCTATAATAAAAAGATATCAGAAGAAATGTACAAAATTTGTATTTTAATATAAATTTTTAGAGTTGGTGGAGGGGAAAAATCAATGCTTTTCAAACAAAAAATACCCTCTGGATCCCTTACTTTCAAGTTATGATGCATGGGTTCAATATGTAAAGTAACTGCCTTACCTGCTTTAATTAAACTAAGATAATTTGAATGTCTAACATGGTTTTTCTCCCAATCATATTTAAATACATGATCTTAATGAATAAGAGCCACAGCAGTTGCTTCGCCTCTGTTAACTATACTGGCTGTCTCGCCATCCATGAGCTGATCCAAGGAACGTTTGGCCAGCAGAGAAGGGAAGGGTCATGGAATGTTTGGGCAAAAGCTCCTCGGTGGAACTGCGGGTGCTTTACATCCCAAGTCACGTTTCTCTGAATTGCTGCTCCACAAGCTATTGGAACGGGATTCCTGCCCGTGACTCCTGTCTGTTAAATCAGTGGGTAGAACCTCAGTTATCTGTCCTGCGTTGTTTGCAAATGCAAACTTCTTCAGGTTATTTGCAGATGTTGCTAAATCCTCATCTGAATGAAACAGCGTTTACAACAAAAGTCTGACTGCTTCAGGGGGTCATAAAGAGGAAATGTTTTAGCCCTTAGGTATGTCTCTAGAAGCAAAAAGTAGTTTGCTTTATAAAATGGTTGTCTTCTAACCAATTGAATGGATATGGCTGCAAAAGCACTGCTGAGATCGGCACCTACCATATAAATTGATCACTGTGAAAATTCAAAACTGTTTCTGGCAAAGATCACCCTGGGTGGAGCACCAAGCAAGTCCTGCCCCCGCAGCATGCTTTCAGCACCAACCGTACTCAGTTCATGGTGCTGTCATGCAAGGTACCAAAACCAGGCTGCTTTTTTCTAACGATGCGAGGGAGCTGTTTCTAGACGTGTTAGATCAGCACAGTGACCTGGCTTCTGGTGGGGCAGAGCTGTAATCTTTGTGATTTCCTGGAGGGGTCTGTCTGTGCTTCCTCGGACTCTGCGTTTTGCAGCCTAAACAATTAGGGCAACAGGATAAAAAAGGCTGCAGCAGCCTGCAACTGGAGCGGCTCATTACAACTACAGAGCAAGTAACTCATTGGTGTGTAAAGGCTGCAATTAGTTAGTGCTTCCTACAAGAAAGAAACTAGAGTATTTGTCATTTTATTCTTATCTAATAATAACTAGTAACAGTTACGTGCTTAGCTGAGTGATGAAGAAATATTTACTCAACAAAGAAGTCATCAAAAAAATATGTCGCGCCCATTTGAAAATCCATGAGGTAGACCCTTTTGAAATCATGGTGTAAAACAGGACAAGAAAAAGTAATTATCTCCAATGAGAGGATGGAGACAGTACTGACAGTTAGCAGCCTGAAAGGCTCTCTTGTCCTGGGCTGAGAACGCTTTCCCGGTTTGAATGGCTCTCTTATAATAAGGCAGTGTTGCTATTTTTGCTTTCAGGTCACTTGCGATGGTCTTGTGTGGATATGAAGGGCGAGACTAAACACTCCTCTGTTTTTCAGCGTTACAGAATAGAGCATGTGCCCTCCGTTGGGACCTGCCTGCTAATGCCATGGTCGGGGTGGCCGGTACATGTCCCACTCCAGCGTCCGACCGGGACGCTGCCGGCAAGGCTGCACAAGTGCTGAGAAGGGCTGGCGGATCCCCCAGGTTAGGTCAAGATTTAACCTAAGCAGTGTGAATGTGGTTGAATGTTCCTGTGACCAAAAAACTTGGGCTTCAGTCTCTGCGCCAAGGCGTGCCTATTGCCCGCCGTGACTGAGGTGGGCTGCCTCCGCTGCCTGAGGCCTTTACAGCCTGAAGTGTGCTGACTCTTCTGGTGCCCAGCCGTCACGCTGATGATCTGTAACTGAAGTTAAACAGCTGTAGTTCCGGCTAAAGACTCGGCTGGTCTCTGAACTTTTCTGTTTGTCTGTCAGGTTGATCGTGGAAGGCCTGTTAATTCCCAAGAGTACTCACTGTCATAATGAAGCCAGATTTTGGTAGTCATTATTGAATTATGCTTTTATTTTCTTAAGCTTGGCTCTTCTTGTTCCCTAGCAACATTGCTGTCAGTGCTGCTGGCAGCAGCTGCTTCTCGTTGTGTTCAGCCAGCTGTTTATTGTGAACAGGCCTCTCTATGCCATGCTTAACTCTGAAAATAACCGAGTTGCCCTAGTGACAGGCAATTTATAAACATCCTGAAGACTGTGCAGCACTCCTGAGTGGACCAGCAGTTCACCTCATAGGTCCTATCGTTAACCTAGAAACTTGCAGGGCAATTTGTACAGTCCACAAAGCTTGAGTTGTCTAATTGTGTATGTGCTTGAAGATGATAAATGTTAACACACTTGTGCAGTAGAAGAGCCCAGTGTTGAGCCCAGCAAATAATAAGTTCTATTATTAAGAGAAATGGAGTTCAGTGGTCGGTCATGCCCAGGAGGAAAAGTTCTGCTTCAGCTTGGCTGCCTGGTTTTGCGAGATGATCCCAGTACTATCCACAGGTACTTCCAATTACTGTAGCGTAGCTAAAGAAATGGATGTTTATTTATATAACCAAAATACACTGCAAAGTAAATTGGCTCTAGAACTGCAAGCTGATTTCTGTATATAATTGTACATGGAAATGAATCATATTTCCATTTAAAGATTTTGCCGGGGAATGTATACATACATAAAACTGATCCAGTGCCCAACACCCAAAGGTAGCTAAACAACAATACTACGAATTAAGAGTTTCACCTTCATTATAGTAAAAGAAGGTTTAGCTTTTTCTTAGGAAGAATAGTAACAGTATCATAATCGGACAACACTGAACATACCAGGAAAAAAGCAACGCAGCTCCGGTAAGGAAAGTCAGTTTCCATCTTTCAAAGCTGACGTATTTTTGCAAATGTTGGTTTAAAAAAAAAAAAGGTAAAAAAATAAAAATGACAGTCTAGGGTTCCTCACACCTAAATTTAGGCAATGAAGGCATTTGTTGTTCCTCTACAGTCTTTATGCAACCAAGAGACGTAAGTGGGCTGAGTCACCCTTGAAGCTGCCCGTTGACTGCAGAGGAGGTTGAAGATCACTATTTTCTTAAGCGATGTGACTCAGTCGTTTTCCTTCTAAGGGAGGTAAGTTACAGCAAAGGAGGAAAACTTGGGATCTCATTTTCTCAGTGCAGAATTAGTGACATTTTCCTGTGGATAGCGTGGGCATTGTGTAACAAAATTCATGTCTAACTTAAAGTAACTGTAAGCAAGCAAGAGGTTGCTCTGACATCACGAACAGGTCTGATTTCTAATGTTATGAGTGAAATCACCTGATATTCATTAGGATTTCCGCATGTCCTACAGTTTTTAAAGAGTTTCAGAGTAAGACTAAACCACGACAGACTAAAACTGGGGAAAAAAGTGAATGACTACTGGTCAAAAGTTGATACTGGGATTTTCTAGCTGTGGTTACTGGGATAGTGTATTTGTTAACAATGCCAAGAAAGGACCCCACTTTTTCAGCTGCCACACCAGAAAGGCAAGTGCTGCAACATGGGCTGTAGTTCAGAACCCCTCCATGTTCAGTTACAGGAAAGGAAGCATTTTGCCCCAAAGAGACTGCTGCTTTCAGCTTTGAAGTGCAGCTCATCAAAGGAGGTCCTCTGTGGAAAGTTTCCTAGTCTCAGGAAGTAGGAAAGTTTAGTTCCAGAGACTACCTACATCAAGAGTGAAAAAATTATATTCTGCTTTAAGAATGAAAACAAAGATTCTTGCAGCATTATAGAAAACATTGAGGAAGAAAAGAGGATAGGTATATCCTGAAAAAAAAAAGACAAAATATTCTATATTCTCCAGTTTTATAATACATATTCTTACTCTTTGCATAGATATTCTTACTCTTTAAAGTGATCAAAGATCACAAATCTAAGACATTTAATATTAATTTAAATATGTACACATTAAACGTGGAATTACTCAAACCAGTTAGAAAATAATCCAAGTTTTTTCTTCTAGAATAACAGATCATGAGAAAAACAGATGTGAAAATGTATTTAGACTAAATTAGAATGTTAAAAAAATTATAATATCGACCCATGTAATTTATTGCCAGTTCTTCTCATAGCACTAATATTTTCCTTGAAGTCTCAGGTAAATATAGTACACATATGCTGAAGTAACTGAAAAAATGCAAAAGGAAGGAGGCAATCTGCTAGAGCGATTCCTGTGTTGGCCCTGATTGCAGCTCAGTTTTCAGTCCTCTTTGGGGTTGTTTTCTTTTTCCCCAAGTACCTTCTGGGTACAATTCCTGCTGCAGAAAAAAAGCCATGCAGTTCTCGGGACATAATTCTTCCCTGTGCTATAGATCGTGTCAGAAGGGTCAGCTAGGGCAGTTTTCTGCTAACCTGGAAAATTCACTGGCATTCAGACTCGTGTCACAGAAGTAAACAGAGCAACCTGGGCTGAAGGGCTGAGCCTGGCCTTAGGACTGATTATTACAATGACGTTCTGATGAAACCCTGCATTTTGCCCCTGTATCAAGTAGAGCCTGTTACTTCCTTCTTCCATATGAAAACACAGTTAGGATTAAAATATTACACACTTTATTGTTTGCTCTTTGACCTTTCGTTGTTCTTTCTGAATATAACTGAAGGGTCGGGGGAATTAGTTACACTGAATGCTGATAATAATGAGATTTAACATGCCAGAGTGCAGAGAGCTCCTGAGAGCCAACAGATTTTCCCACCCTTGTAAATACTACTATGCAACTTCAGGCTAATTCTGTGCCTCCTTCCTCGGAGTTGTCTGTTGAGCTAGGACGGACTGCATGCACGTGTGAGCAGAGACTTTGCAGAACCCTCTGCACAACTGGTCTCATGAAAACGTGCACTTTAAGGTTTCTCCAGAACACCAGGTAACGCAAAGATCAGGAACACCACGGCACTGTGAACGCAGGTGCCTGTATTAATCCCAAATGCCAGATATTAACTTTTTTTAGGAATCAATTTTACAGAGTTCTTAATGCCATTTGGTAGAAAATCAGTTTTTTCCTGTTTCTTCCAGTTGGTTTTGAGCTTTTTTGTTTGGTTAGTTTTTGGTTTTAGGAGTCTGATTCGGTAGCGGAACAGCTGCTGACTGTAGCAGGCATGGTAACCGAGTGCTTCACTTCCTCCTTCGTTCCGAAAGACAGGCGCCTACTAGCAAAAACCGATGGGCACACCTTTTACTGAATAGGCAGAGTAAATGCAGGTATTATGATCTTCGGATTACTGGTCAGTTATTGATTCCATATGTAAAAATGTACAAGTGAAGTGGAGGATGGGAGAAGGCGGCTGAGCCCTTGCAAAGCATGCAAGAAAAAATACGCAACACTCACTTCAGAACATTTTAACAAAATGAGCTAGTGTATTTTATTTTGGGTAACAGCCAAGAAATCTGACATTTTGCCCAATATGGCTTTCTTCTAAAATTAAAAAGTTGCATATACCTACAGTTGAGTCCACCGGCTACAGAAAATCTGCTGTATACATCTTTAATCCACGGCAGCGTCACCAGAATACAGCTTGTAGTGGAGTTTTCAAGCTGAATTATAAGATAGAAGTTTTAAAATGTTCATTTAGAAGATTTTATATTGTTTTTATGAAAACATACAAATTTTTCATTTATACATATACTACATATAAAACTCGTAATTAGCAAGTATCTTCACCGGGGTATTTACGTTTGTGCATATAGCGAAAAAAGGATGTAGTCAGGGCTTCAGATGAAATATTAAAGTTCAAGACCTTTTTATATGCTAACTAAAACCTTATTCAAATAACTCAAACATATTTCCTGCTTTGAAAAGATAAGAGATTCAGCTTAAAAATACATTCATAAAACAAAGAGACAGTTTTCTCCCTGAGACTACCAGTGTGAGTTACTTTGTGGTAATCTTTGAATGAAAAAAATATAAAAAAGACAGTAAGCTCTAGTTTTCTATATGCTGCAGCAAATGTCTCGAGCAACACTGGCATCATAAAAGGTGTAGACTGACGAATCATGCTCACTAGCTGAAAAAACATTTTCATGTATCAGTTTAAGAAGAAGAAAAAACTTTAATACAGACAAGGGAAGGTAATTAAGTTTTAATGAAAGATCTGTAGCTGTACCTTGTATAACTGGGAAAAGTTGGGTGGTTGGTTTGTTTGGGTTTTGTTTTTTTTGTGCTCAAAATGTAGATGCTTGACTTATGCAGAGATACTTAGTCCAGTATTGTAAATGTTTCAAGCACGTTTTTGTCAATATTCATAAAAGAAACACAGAACTTGTGGGAACGGTTTCCGCTTAAACTCAATGATAAAATGTTTGCTTGTAACTAGACGGCAAAATCTCACCAGCAACAGGTAAGGAGTCGGCCCCGCCCAACGACCAGCTCCTGGTCTGTGGCTTTTCTCATCCTCTCCTCAAAATTACTCCGCTCTGAAGGCTAGCAGCTGCCCTAGTTGTGATTTATTTCACACTCCTCCTTTTAAATGTTAGAAAGAGACACTTTTTAAACTGCTACAAAGTAACAGAATAGAATTGGGACGCATTAACCGTATCCTGCTCAAACTGGAGAGCGACAGAGAGATATGTATACTTTTTCCTTTTACAATTTAAATTGTATTTATTGTAAAACCATGCAATTACGTTATTTTTGGGGGGGAAAGCCTTACCTGAAATCAAAGAAAAAACATTTATAGGAAAAAGGGGGAAAGCATTATGTTTGTTCTACCAAAATTTATTATGTAGCAATTACAAAGTTTAAAGATTCTTCCATTTTAAATAAAAATAATAGTTAGAATTACACACATTATATAGTATCATGTCAAGTGATTCCAACGAATATAACATGAAATACAGTGCAGTTTCAAATCAGAGAGACAAATACTTTCTCATTCACAGTGTTTGACAGATTACAGGAAAGCTTGTTCACATGAGGGTTTACTTAAGGTCATGCTCGTACACACAGTCCACACCACGCTGTGCCACAAAACAAATCATCGCTCAGAAGGTGAAGTATCGGGCAAACCACTCCTGGCGCTGCGGGTCTGGTGAAGCCACTGGTGAAGCGTCAGTCTGAGGAGGGCTACAGTCACAGAAAGAAAGAAAAACAATTATCCCACCACTGCGCGGGGAGTGCAAAGGTTTGTCAGGAGACAAAACATCGCAGGGGACATTCAGCAAAGAGCACAGCCTGTTTCCCTGGGTGCGTTACCCGTGTGCCTCGGGGCACGGCTTCCCGTCTCCCTACAGAACCTGTCATCATCCACTCCATTGGAGAGCATCAGCAGCACAGAGCACACGTCAGTTCAGAAGCCCCGTTACAGGGCGGGCAAATAAGATTTTGGAAAACACGATTTAAAATCTCATAAGCGGCTGCCGGTTTTCAGGAAGAACAAAAAGGGTTTTCCTGGAAAAGCGTGACTGCAGAAGGTCCTCTTTTAGCATCCTTTTCCTGTCGTAAAGTTAATTTTCAAAAATATGATGCGAGCATCATATTTGTAGAGATGTGCTCACAAAGACCGGTTGGCAACTGAACAAAAATACACAATATTTTGATACTTAACACCGATCACAATTACCACTTGCATTGTTGTTCATGCACACATTTAAGATATGCTAATGTACTAGGGCAGAAGAAAACTGCCGCACTGCAAACAAGATTTGTTTCCCCCTTGAACACTTAAAATGCTCACAAAATGAGCAAGAAAGAACACTTACATCTAATTCAAATTTAATTACACAATTAAGTTCCTTTATCAATAAAAACTGGTAATCAAATCCCTGCTGCATTAGTGGGTAGTACAGAGCACAGACCAGCTTGGAATGGCAACTCCAGCATCACAGGCCACGAGGTCATGCACATGCATGTTATAGATATCCGAGCACACTCATGCACATCCCATGCACAGGGAAAAATAAGCAACAGTAATTTTTTTAAAAAAATATTTTTTTTGAAATAGACTGTTTTCCTTTATCTACTTTAGATTCTATTCTTCATCTCCTTTTAAAATTAGTAGTGGCTAGGTATGTGGTCTTTCGCATTAAAGCAAAACAGGGTAAACAGCCGACTCTGGAACGTTGCTTTACATTGCCAACTTAGAGGTAAGAGATCAGCACCTACTAAACACAGGGTACAGCGCTTCAGTGCGTTTCATACGTAGGCACGTAAGGCCAAAAGATTAAAATCCTGCCTCTACAATGCCGTTTTTAAGTTCCTTAAAAGGGTTATTTTGTGAGAGAATTACTCGAGACTTTAATGCCAGTTGTGGTTGCTGGAAGCTCAGCATGAAGCATCCCAGCATGCACATTTCCTGTTGCTGTAGGAAGGTTCCTCCTACGAAACAATCTGATACAGGTGAGGAAAGGGGAAACACAAAACATTCATGTGGCACAGAAAATAGTTTTCTTATATAAAACCCATTATCACATAATGCGGAATAAAAGAAATTCTGTGCTCGTATCAATTCCTAAATGACAATCGGTAAATAACACAAACGTTTAAAACAATTGTTCATATATGTAAACAATTGGAAGCACATGAACTCTGTTAAAGTATCTAAAGAGGCTTTCAAAGTTCAAGACTTACGAAAAAGTGAGAGAATACTTCGCATTTCAACAAGGCCTACAACAAAAAGGAATACTATAAAGAGGTTACAAATATAATGTAAAAATTAAAAATGCCATAAGAGTACTGGTACCTCTGAAAGGTTCATAAAGCGAGTGGGATTCAGCTCAATAGGAATGCAAAATTTTCCTGAGTTAAGCAAAAAAAAAAAGAAAAAAAAAGATTGGTGAGGCAGCGCTCACCTCAAAAACGTCTTGGGCTCTTTGGGTGGCATTGGCTGTGGTAGTGGTTTGCTGCTGTTGAACTCAATATCGTGGATGGGTGAGTTAGGAATGGGGTCCAGGCGGTTAGGATGTCCATTGCCCACCACTCCGCTAGATTCCAGAGCACTTAGATTGGGGACACTCACAAACCTGTTTGTTGATTTATCGTTCTTCTTCTTTTGCTGCATTAAAAATAACAAATGTAAGGAAGGCTTCTTGCACCAGGACAGGTGAGGAAATTTGCAAATTTAAAAGTTGAACTGATGGCTGCTTTGGGGGTTTTTTGAAGGAGAGCAATCGGGACAGATTGGGCTTTTTTTCCCAACTGTAGTTTTACTATTTGCTTCAACCAGAACTGAACACCACAAATTTTCGCAGAAAAATCAGATTTCTGATCAAGGTGCTTAGGTTATTAAGACTTGGTGTAATAATCAATGAATATATTATATGAGATCTTACAATACAACGTTTTACTCTGTTTCAGACATTGGAGATAAGGAAATTTTCCACAAAATAGTCATTTAGTCTTAAACCTTTCACGTTTACTTAAATCTTTTCTTGATACCAGCAGAACAGCTCTGCTGTCAAATGTAATTACAGCACACGGCAATGACGAAAGAAGTGAATCTCTCCAACAGGTTTTGCCCCATCACTGAGGCACATTGTGCTAATTGGAACATGGACCCTAGTAAAGCAGCTCCATTTCTTTTAAAGCAATTACGCCCTCCTGGTTGGGAAGCATTATAGCAACACTGCTAAAGATAAAAAGATTATTGTACAGGAGTTCAGTTTCTTGCACCAGGAACAGGCCAGGCTTCTAATGCTACTACAGCTGCCACTGCTAGACACCAGGTGGCACAACTGAACGTTTTTCTTTTCCTAATACTCTCCATACTCCTACTGAGAGTATTTCAAGGGACTCAAAATACTGAAGTATTTTATTTTTATGTCACTATTTCACTCCCTATAACACATCATACAAAGGAATCAGTATTTATCCCCTCTACTTTTACGGATACTTTCATGTAGAAGGATGCTTCAAATCATTCTACAGCTTTTTAAAAATAGCTGTGTGACAGAACGCCACGTGTATTTTCTGACTTCTATCAAATATTCCATATCCACAATAAAATATTAATATTGAAAAAGCCTTATTTCCAGAAATAGGGATTTTGAATGAATGGATTCATTTATTCTCATGAATTATGCATTATTTAAATATATAATAAATGCTTTCATTCAACTACATATATGCAACTCTAACAAAGCAGCTAGGAGAAAAACCCCTCAAGGGCTTATGAACTACCCAAATTGGAACTAAATAAAGTGAAAGACAAGTGGAATCTCATGTTGTTTCTATATAATATTTCCCAGCAGAATTCCACTTGAAACAGAAGAGCTGCTCTATTCAAGGTGGGCACAAGTTCAAACGGAGACAGAGAGAGTCCTGTTTGTACTTTCTTCTGTTTAGCTCTCTGCTAGCTTCGATTTTGGTGCCTGACCTCTCCAGGCTTGGCAGATGCAAATGCTACTAATTGTAGCCACACTGGTGGATGTGTTTGTTAAAATACAATTTAAAACCCCAATAATTTAACAGAAAGCTATAATAGAAAAAAGTCTTTTTTAAGCATCACAGTGAAAGATCATTAACTGCAAAAGTTGATTAAACTAAGATCGTCCCATACACTTTACTTCTTCTGTAGTAGCTGAAGAAGCAAGAAATAACATTATGGTGGAAGAAATAGTTTAGTAAAAGTAACCGACTGTATGTAAAATAAATCTGCAAGGTAATATACACTGTATTTAAAACTGTGTGTTAAACACACCGTAGTTAAATCTGTGTGCTTCACAGGTGGCTCATTTCTGGAAAATGTATATTATCCACATAAGTGCTTAGAAAAATACTACAGTTTATATCGTATTCTCTATAAAACAATCTATGCTTCTGAAGCAGTCAAATCTGGAGAGACAAAATTGTGTGTATTGTTTCCATGAAATTCATGCAAAGTGTTAAGAAACTGAATGTAATACTAAACAGATCCATTGCATAAATTAGAGAAGCTGTAATACATACTGCAATGGCTGAAATTTTGCATTAATATGCAAAGCCTGTAGTAACCCATACATTCTCTTTTTATTACAAAAGAGAAAAGAGAATGAGAATTTCAGTTTCTTCGTAATTCATTCTCCAATAACACAGTACGTGCGTTGACAGAATAAAGTAACATAGTCCACAACTCATGAAATGAGAGATCAAAATGTTCTGGCATACCATACAAGACGGTTTTAAAGTCTAAACAGTTTTAAGTGATAGAAACATATTATAAAATATATGAATTATCACTACGGAA
>VZTV01046354.1:0-25083 GCA_013400875.1 Anhinga rufa
GGCAGCATTTTGGCTATGTTTATACACTTACTGTACACAAAAAACTAAAGCCTACCTCCTGCAGTTCAGCAGGATTACCCAAGAGACTGGACTATCTACCAACTTCAGTTCATCTTCCTCCACTGTTTTTCAGGTTTCTCAGTAGCATCACATGCAAAGGCTCTTAAGGAGGCACTGGGACACGCCTGACCACAGAAAAAGGAGGCAAATGGACCAACTCTCCAGGAGAAGAAAATAAGCTTTCTGGTGCTTCTCAGACTTTATGTAAAGAACAATGTTAGGCAAAACTCTCTGATAAGTAATGACGAAGGGTGGAGAAAACCTGCTAGAACGGCTTTTGTTGAAAGGGTAACATTTATTCCTTAGAGCACTGAAGCTGTACCAAAACTTCAGGAATCATTTTACACGCTGGAGTGTTTCCAATGTTACAGGAAGAATGAAAGCCATTTTCCTCATCAAGGAAAAAAATGGAAGGGATTGTTTGGCAAGCTCAAAGAAGAGTTTATCTGCATTTTTACCCCAATAATGTTCTACTCAGAACCCTGGCACTGAAAGTATTGATATCTGTGAAACCCCAAAAGGACTTCCAGAAAAGAGACAATGCAAAATCTGCTCTGTATGTCTGCTCTATATTAAAATGCAAATGTCAGGTAACCCTGATTAAAGCTAACTCAACTGTCTCCAAACAGTAATTTGTATCTGCTGTTTCATAGGCTTACCCAAATATGTTGGATACAGGAATGATAAGTAGAATTGCCTTTCTGAAGCAACAGAAGCCTGTGATTTTAGTATTCTTACCAACATGGACTACCCTAGTACACAGAATGATAAATGAGTCTCAGAACTAAGAGCCAGTGTCCACATACAACTCCTTCCTATGAAATACAAAAGGTATAATGGTCCAAATGCAGCTTATTTCATGTTTCCTCTCCCAAATACTGAGCTAAGAAATTACTTAGACTAGTACAAAACAATTCCCAGGCTAAATACCCACCTGTAAACTACACACCTCCAGGACAGGAGCCAGTGGGATGCTGGTTTGCATCCCCCTGGCCTAGATGGTGGCTGAGAGCTAAAGACCGTGGTCTGCACTTCCCTGTATAAACATGCACGGCTTGAAAATGGCCAGGGACCACCAGATTTTGTGCAAATATATTGTTATACACTATGTGTTGGAGCTTGAAGGAAAGGTGTGAGCACCAGGGCCCTCACGTGCTTGAACAGATAATGTAGCATCAGGGTTCCTCATAATCAACCGATGCACACAAGAAATTCACAGCACAGCGGCAGTTTGCTCTGTGCAGCAGGATGTTAATCATACCTAGGAATCTAAGGTGAGCCTTGAAGGCCCAATGCTGAACTCCCTACTGATTTTATTTGCATGTAACTCTACTGACTTAAGGGAGTTACTTCCTCTCAGTTGAAGAATCAGTCTCTCCATGTCTTACACAGCATACGTTGTCTAATAAAAAAGAAAAACACTAGTGAGTATATTTATGGCAGGGGGCATGATGACAGACATGACAGAGGCAGCTTTTTCTCAGAATCATAGAATGGTTTGGGTTGGAAGGCACCTTAAAGATCATATAGTTCCAAGCCCCCTGCCAAAGGCAGGGAAACCTTCCACTAGACCAGGTTGCTCAAAGCCCCGTCCAACCTGTCCTTGGACAATTCCAGGGATGGGGCATGAGAGAGTGCATTTGCAGACGTCAGAGTACCCAGAAGAGTAGAGTTCACTGAAGCTCTTTATAGTTCTAATCTAAGAGGGTTGATGGCCCTTAACCAGATCAGTTTAATGAGCTTTTGGAAGCTAAATCCTGGGAGACACTACACAATGCATGTCCCACGCTTTCAGTAAATACCACTTCCAATCTATACATGCTGGGTCAGAGGCAAAGCAGCAGCCCACAAGGAGAGCGAAATAGTGACAAAACTCCCTCTGAGGGAGAAAGGCATCTCAAGAGACATGCTGGAAGGGGCTCTGACAGTACCAGCCGATGCCCAGATCAAGCCTCCATAGTACAGCAAGACCCCTGCAGCAGCTGTGCCCCAGCTTGAGCCAGGGAGGTTCCTGCTCCAGACCATGCCAACAATGACAGGGCAAACATGAATAACTACCTGCCTTTTATTACTTTACCAACCCATGTGCAGGCGAACACAAAGTGAAGTGCAAGAGATTACATGCAGATCTATAAAACACAGCAAGATCTTGGGATAACACTGAATAATAGGAGAAGCATGTTGCTGCTGCTGCACCGCTGAGCAGGGCTGACAGCAAGCCTGTGGCTTAGCATCTCCAGTCAGGTATGTTCTGGGTCCACCTCTGTGCTGCGAGGCCAGAAGGATTTTCCAGAGCCTTGGTGACTGTCAGTTTCATTATGTAAAGCAGCTTCCCAGAACACAACTATACAATAGCAATGCAACTCTCACTGCCTCAGGGATGAAACATATGAACATGGTATTTCAGTAACAATGGTGGAAAGAACTGTTTAGTCTGAAACAAATGTATGTTTAAACAGGGATAGAGAAACCTAAGCAGAGACTTAAATATTAACTCAACAACATATGCAAATGATCATCGGTCCCAAGTTTGCATATAACATGTGGGAAACAAGAAGGTAATGCTGTGCCCTAACACTGTCTTTGCACAGGTTAGCAAACTTCTCTAACACATGGGGGACTTCTACACTGCTCATGTTCAGAGCCTGCACTCTGTGGTGTGGAAGGAACAACAGAAAATGAACAGTATTTTATTAAGCAACATTTCTTATTTTCAAATTAAGATCTTAAAGAAGACCCATAGACAATCCTGAAACACTTAGGAAAAATGTAATTGTGAAATACTGCTCTGGCCTTGAAGGATTCTGCTCTGCATTTCTTTGCGATGGCTTAACTGGAGTACGGTGCACCAGCCAAGGCTGCTGCCCACTACAGGGACTGGTGCAATTTGATGATTTTTCTGCAGTTGGGTGGATAGGGCCTACTGTGAAACCAATGAGAATAAATAACTTTTAAGACAAACAAGCTACGGGTACTTTAAACACTAGAAAGAAAAAAAAACCCAAAGATCTAACTATGTGGGAAAGCTTTGTCGGTGTATGTTTTTCTGTTATAATTATGTTAATACAACTACAGCAAAGGAATGCACACACACCACTTTGTTTACATTGGATTAGTTTCTTCCGTTAAAAAGTCTTCAGACAGCCCTGTATATTTTTTTTCCTAAACAGCTGCAAAACACTCTGGGTAGATATTGCAGGGAACAGCATTCCTACACCGGATCCCAGATGATCAAAACACTGTGCAACACCTGTGCAAAGCTACTGGGAGGCAACGACCATCAGTCTTTACGCGCTACCCCAAAGCTGTGCTGTTTTAGGGAGCCGATACTGCTTCCACACTGCTAATGTGCACCAGGATTCTGGATGGCACCATGAAGAACAGGTCGTGGCTGCTGAATTGGAAGGGGCATGTGTCCCAGCTTGGTATTTCTGTGGATATCATCCACTAAGACAGCAGCCTGCTAGCGGTATCCAGAACAAAGTGGTTTCTGTTTCTGTTTTCTCTTGTGCTGTGAGACTGGGTCTTTGGCACCATCTTTGGTGCAATTGATGCCCAAGTCCCTGGTTTGATGCTGGGCATGGTGAGCAGCTAGCAGCAGCCAGAAGCCTCTTGTTCCCTGAAAACCTCATGCTTCAAAGCAGCAGGTCCACATTTGATCTCCTCCAATAATAACTGGGCAGGAGGAAGACAGCAATAAAAAGGCAGTGGGAAGAAGGACCACTACTCCACCAGAGCGGAGTCCCTGACTGACGCGCCAGCACACATGGCAGCACCAGGAGCCAGGCGCCCCGTGACAGCAGCCTCCTGAGCATGGCTGTGAGCTCCCAGAAACCACGTGCCTAGAGATAACGGTGACAGAAGGGGGAATTCATCTCACCTAACTCCAGCCAACTTATCTGTGCAAGCTGTCTGTGTACCAGTGCAGTCAGTGGCAATGGGCACATTTCGACAGTGATTTACCTTATACATTCAATAGTTTAAGATTAATCACTTCTGGACTATCTCTGCCCACTGATTGCAGAGAAACGTAGACTCCTAGTACTCAATACACATGCAACTTTTAGCTGGATAGTGTCAGGTGCAATGAATTCTCCTTTGCTTCTGGACAATTACTGTCACAAGAACTTTTGCTACAAAGTAATCTTCCTGTTTTTCTGAAATGTGCATTTCTGTCTTGCAGGGAACAATGCTGACCTGTATAGTCTGAATACACGAAGAAATACATATAATTTTCTGGCTTCAGTTACTACACTGACTCCTCATCCATGAACCTGCTACCATCTCCTGTCAAAGAAGCATGACAGCAAGGGTGGAGGAGATGTCCACATGCCCTGAAGGAAAGCCCAGGAAGGACAGAGAGCTTGTGGCTGATTTCCTCAGTTTATATCTAGCAACACTGGCCAGGACAAATAGTCTCCTGAATCATACTCTCCACTTTGGCAAAGATTAGCTCCCAAGTAAACTTACTAGTATAATTTTACTTGTTTAAAAGGGAGTGCAGATACTACCCTGGTCCACCTGACTGTAGGTGTGTCTCTGGTTTTGTCTTGGGCTCCTCAGCACATGCTTGCTGCTGCTTATTGAATCTTTTGCTTGTAACAACATATTAGCCCTGGATTACACCTCCTGCGCTTGCCTAACTGATCGGTATGGACTCACACAGTGAGGGGAATCTTTTTTGTGTGTATCTCTTTGTGCTGCATTGGGCTGGAGGAGTTGTACCAGCCTCTGCAAGCAGTTCCCATCTGCTGACGTAAGGACCAAATGTACTGAGGTATACATATTTTTTTTCATTGGTTTATCAATTTAAAACTTGATATAACAGCTATCTCTGTGATGTCTAAAAACCAATTAGTCAGGATTTAAGGTGCGTAGGAGGTGCTTTCTCTAAAAATTAAAACATTCTAAAAATTGCTATGCTGTCTACATATAATGGCCACTTCTTCATTCATTTCTTTTTTATCCCCTCCCTTTTATGAATGCACCAAAACATTCACTGTCTAGGCCCTCTCATCCTGGGGGTCCTTTAGTTAAAGGACTGCCCCCAGGTCTTCTCACACATTGCTGGTTGTCCTTTTGGTCCACCTCAGAGTCCCATCTTCCTTTCTAACTGATGACTCAGACCTGTTGCCACCCCTGACCCTCCCCTTCCCACCTACGCTGCCATCTTGTCAAAAAGCTTTCTCAAGGATAAACTCCTTCCGTGACATTTCTAAAACCATGTCATTTCTCAAGACCCCTTTGCCAAAACTCAAGCTGATACAATCACTTTTTTCCTTTCCCTGGGTGGCTAGATCATTTTTACACCTCTCCTCATTAATCTATCTAACAAATTGAAAGTTGTAAAGAAATGTCTTACTAGTCTTCTCAATGGAGTACATATGGAAAAGCCAAGTAATACCTCAAGAGGAAGAAGCCGCAAATATCATGAAGCAATTGCAGAAGACTGAGCTACAGCATAGCTGCAGATTGGATCATCAAGACAGCGGGCACTGAGTGAGTGCAGGGAGCTGCGTAAGAAGCCCTTCGATCTCCTGGTCAACTATCCACAATTCCCTAGACTTACTGCACCTATGCCAAGAAATAGGATCATAGAATGGTTTGGGTTGGAAGGGACCTTTAGAGGCCATCTAGTCCAACTCCCCTGCAGTGACCAGGGACATCTTCAACTAGACCAGGTTGCTCAGAGCCCCGTCCAACCTGACCTTGAATGTTTCCAGGGATGGGGCATCTACAACCTCTCTGGGCAACTTGTGCCAGTGTCTCACCACCCTCACTGCAAAAAATTTCTTCGTTATATCTACCCTAAACCTACCCTCCATTAGTTTAAAACTGTTACCCCTTGTCCTGTCACAACAGGCCTTACTAAAGAGATCATCCCCATCTTTCCTATAGTCCCCTTTCAAGTACTGGAAGGCTGCAAGATGGTCTCCCCGCAGCCTTCTCTCCTCCAGGCTGAACAACCCCAACTCTCTCAGCCTGTCCTCATAGGAGAGGTGCTCCAGCCCACTGATCATCTTTGTGGGCCTCCTCTGGACCCGCTCCAGCAGGACCATGTCCTTTCTGTGCTGGGGGCTCCAGAGCTGGACACAGTACTCCAGGTGGGGTCTCACCAGAGATACAGGGGATACAGACTCCCAGAAGGCCAGACTGTATCATATCCACCCCTTAGCTACTCAACACACAGGGAGCTGGGAACCCTATGAGTTTGCAATGAAATAACAAGGGTTTCCCCTTTCACAACAGCCAGTGACGGGATGCGTGACAGTGACTGAGAGACAGACCGTCTGGAAGATGGTCCACACAGACACATCCATTTACACTACCACACTTTGCAGCTCAGAGTATATGATTAGTGAAGGGGGAAGTTCCTCTTCTGCTCAGTATCAGCTCAGAGTTTTCACCAGATCCTTTCCCAAAGGAAAAGAAATATCCTATGTCTTCAGGGAATGCACTTTGAGAAGTAAATAGGTGCAAAGACTTAGTGTACTTCATTTGCACCTGCTGACCACCTTCCAATCCACTTTTTGGTGGGTGACAATACTGCAAAGATACATCGAAATCCTATACTCCACATATGATATGTCCTGCACAAAATAATTTAAAAGCTACTAACAGGATAAGTAAAATCACAGGCTAAACAATATTCTTAATTATGTTGTAGTCAAAGAAGCATTAAAGACTACCCAGGCTGAATAATGCTGGGTTCATACCATACCAGTTGTAGGATCTGAAATCTGCTGTGTAGGTGGATTAGAAAGTTATGGAAAGAGCTAAATTCTTGGCTAATTTTCAAGGAGAGAAACATTGCTAGCTCAACAAGCTAGACAGCTCTCAGCATGACCCATCATGGTTTGTATAAAACATCTTTGATTTAGGAGACATGCTATTTCCTTTTCGTCTGATCTATTTAATGACCTTTTTCCAGGCTTCGGGAATCTGGGTATTCATTTTCTTTTTGACAGACTGAAAATGCTGTAACAAAGTCAGGGCAGCAGAAGACATTCAGAGACATAGCATTTCCAAAACAAGGAACATATCCGTAGGTCTGGGAAAGCTAAATACTTCAAGGGCAATTAGCAGATTTCCGAGACATGCAGTCATGTCTTTCAGTAAAAACTTTACTAATCTGCTTCCTAGTAGATGAAAAGAATTAGCTCGTATTTGCAACGATTAAAAAACCCCACAGAGTAAACACTAAGATTAAAGTTTTCAACTAGCTAAAATGCAGACGAAAGAATGCTCATAGAAAATCCAGGCTTCTGTCACTGATATACAGTTCATTTATACTAACTTTTTCAAATACACAAAGTTTCACATGCATCAAAGATTCTTCCAGCATCCCTGGGCTATCCAATGGGGTTTCATTGTACTGCCAGGAAAGCTGAAGCAGATCCTCAGTGAACTGACCAAAGCAACGATGGGTTTCAGCAGCAAGCTCTGGCTCAGGATGTACCGGCAATTCTCCCAAGCTCTCATACAGCACTCCTCATTTGGAGATCTCTCCCTTTTTACAAAGGCAGCACTCATCACCACTCCATTTTACAGACAGTGAAAACAAGAGACAAAACCCTAGAAGGACTCCCCGAGAGACAGCCTGCAGACAGGGGTGGAAAATCTCATCTTTTGTGCCTGACTCCATCTGAACCAAGAACTTAGCAGTTCCTGGGTCTGCCCTGAGTCACCAGACACTTGCAATGCAACAGGTGAATGAAGTTTGTTGAGACGTTTAAATATAGAGAAAGGAAACAAATACTGAAGTTAAAAAGTGCAATGGAAAAGTTTATAAAACTATGACCAGCACATAGAGTATGAGTGTTTTAGTTTATTCCAAGAATGCAGAACATGATCCTAAATAGTATTAGAATTTGCAAAGATATACAACACAGACACATAGCTCAAGCTTTATATGAGATTTCCACATGTGTCTGGAAGCTCAAATCCTTGTCCATTTGTTTGGCTTTAACTTTATGTTCTTGCATTGTTGTGATTACTAGGGATTGCTTTTTTGGCCTTTGTGCCCACGGATGATTTCATATAATTGTAACTGTGCCACCAGCACCGCGTAGGTATTCAAACATGCTCAGTTCCGTAGAGCCTCTCAAACACAAGGATCTGCACGCCAGCACTCAAAGCACTTCAGAAACAAGCAGGACACGTGCTGTACAAACACATCGGTTCTCTGGGGCGGGGAGGCTGCTTTTCCGGACTTGAACTCCGATTTGGAGAAGAGATTATGCAAACACAGGACTTCTGAGAGCATGGATTTGCCCTGACAAGAACATTTTAGCTTTCCTTCCTCTTCCCCAAGGCCAGCACTGACGCCATTGGTTAGCAGAAACCTGAGCACCATGTGTTAAACAGCAAAGCAGAGCACATACAGCTTTTCTGAGTAATTTCTTCATGTTACCAGAGAAAAGTGCATCAGAAGACATAAGGTCACTGTGGATGGGGTGCTACTGGGTCAACACTGTGCTAAAAAGCAGGAGCTACGTGCCTTCTGTCTCATGGGGAACAGCCTTCAAAACCTGACTTCAGCAGCTTCTCTCCGAGATGCAATGTGGAGGAGGATGCTGCTGCTTCTCAGTGCTGCTGAATTCAGCTCAGCATGAAGGGGAAAGCACTCAGGAAGGAATGCTGTATATGCCAAACAAGGACACGTTAGCACCCTACCGGGACACCAACCCGGGCAGTACCAGCATTTGTTTTGTTCCAGTGAGTCTGACTATTAGTCACATTTATGTACCAACCGCAGCAGCCAAATGCTGTAGTTAGACATATGAGACTTGTACAGGCAATTCCAGAAACTCATTCATCCCGTGCCAAAATACAACGTGCTGCCAGCTACAGAGGAGGATTCTCACTCCAACAGTAGGGGTGATATCTTGTTTCCAAAAATGTACCAGGAGTCAGAGGCGACACAGGACCTCAAAACAGGCAGGAATGTACCACGGCTCAGTCTGACGACGTGCTTGTCCCTGGGAAACCCTTAGTTTTAGCAGAATAAGAGGAGGAAATGCCCCGAGCACTCCTTGCAATGTCTCCACAGGAAGAGGAATTGATTCTACTGTTGAACTGAGAAAGTGGAAAAAAGAAAAAAATCTGTGTTCAGAACTGGAGATCCACAGCAGGTGCCAATATTTTCCAGTCTTCAGGCGTGTAACATCAACATTTCAAGCTTCTCTATCAAGTGTTTAATAATAGTCTCTTTAGGTTCCTTAGGAATTGTCGGCACAGCGTATAGCAAGAGTACAAAGGCAGGAAACCATCGGGAGATTCGGTGCTTTACTAAAAGGGGAAGCAGAAAACATGCCAAGTTTGTGAAACTTGTGAAAAAGATGACCGCCACATTGGGTAATGCTGCAAAGGACATGGCTGCAGTCCTGATGGTGGTTAGGCTATTGCAGCTTTTGAAAGTGCCAGGGAGCCAAAACCAAGATAACAGGGTACCAGCAAAGAGCGTGCAGCAGTAAGCCTACCTTGCTCATGCAAAAATCTGTCACTACTGCTACTTGTTTTTCCAGACCCCTTTCATACCAATACACAGAGGAGGGAAGCATCCTGTGTGCTTCATTCATCTGAGAGCAACAGTTCAGGCTTCCAGGTAGGAACAGGCAGTTATGAACAGAGAGGAGGCAAAGTTTAACAGGACTCATACCTTGCTGCTCCTTCTAAATGAGACATTGAGGACATGATCTCAGAACACTTAATGAAGTCATTACTAGACTTCTGGGCCTGCACCAATTAAATGCACCCTATAGAACTAAACTCTTTCATTTCCTTCTTTTAGCCCTGTTTGGGGCACAAGGACCCAGGCTTTACACTCTAGCAGACTCAAAAAAGGTAAGCAATAGTTCCAAAACTGACCGATGAGGAAACCACAAAACCAGAAAGGCCCCTTCCTTCCCAACAAGCCCTCGTTGTTCACCTGCATTTTTCTGGTGAGAGGCTGAGGAAGAAGGGAAGCACCCACCCACAGTTCAGGAGAGGACATTTGTGACGTTCACGCTTCCTTCAACCATAAGCTATCCATGACAGTACAGCAACTAGCATGTGGCTGTGCCACTGAAACAACCAGTGGGAAACCAATACAACCACCTCCCTGGAGGAGCCGGGAGCTTGATCCTCCTGTGGTGTCAGGACTGAATGCTACTGCAAAGGACAGCAGAGGTAGGCTGCTTCCTAGACAGATGCAACCTCATAGCCACAGAAGGCAAACCAAGTGAGATCCTGAGGATGGCGTTAGCGCCATGGCTTCCGCTGGCTAAAACAAACCAGAAGACATATCTGAGCGAGGGCATGCTCAGGGCACACAGATGATATCTCAGCATCTTTCTGAAACTGTAACCCTTCTACGCTATGTGCTTTATTCAGTTTATATTCTTCCCCCATAAGGCTGAGCTAGATGCTTATTTGAATTTGCTTTTAAATCTGCAGGATGACCCCTGCTCTGTTTGCCAGGAAACAGTAATTATATTCATTTTGGCAATGGTTATTAGTCTGTTATCAAAATTAATACCCTGTCCTCAGTGCCCATTTCTTAAGTCTGCCCGAGTGAGTATTCTATAAATATATCCGTCAGCTAGCCACCCCACTCATGTTATTTTCCATAATATTGCTGTACTTTTATAGCTCTTCCCCTATAAATACTCTGCAAGTCTATCTCAGACAAGAAAAAATTAATTTTCTGTATGAAAGGATAGATGTTCACATAACACCATGAAAAATGAAGCATTGCAAACACATCATTGCCGACCGGGCAATTATTTTTCTTCACTCGGAAGAGTTTGAGAGTTAGGTATGAATGAAGTTACCACCCTTTCCTCTCCCCTTTCTGTTTTTCCTACGAAGCAGGAAATCCCAGAGAAGACTCAGAGCCCGCTTTTAATAATGCATCTTTCTAAGAACCAAGTTCTAAGAACTTTAAGATTTTTAAAGGATTTTAATTTAATACAGGTCATGATCACTTCCGCATGGCTGTGTACTCATTTTACTTCAGCTTCCCTCAAAAAATACCCAGGATTTCAATTTCATTTTATTTTTAACCTTTGCATCCCATTTCAAAAGCGCTTATATTCTGCAGCATGAGTCTAGTCATTATGTTCTGCCTTACATAAAGCTGCCAAAATCCAGGGTTAAACTGCAGTCAGCTAAATTTCAGACCGCTTCTTCAGGAGAACACAGCCCAGGAGCGGTTCAAAAGCCGCTCCTCGGCACAAGGTGGGGTCCTCAGAGGCAGCATCCTACCTCGGCCAGCAGGTACAACGTGAAGGCACTGGCACCAACATCTTTAAAATAACTTCACATGCATTCATTCCAGACACTCATCAGAGAAGACCAGAAAGATGACAGCTGGCTTTTTATTTCAATACCAGTTTCGTATTTCAGTATGACCAATAGGAGGAGTGAGAGGGGATGGGCCTTAAACACAACATGTGAACCAGCCTATGGGTTTCTAGTTTTCCTTATGCCTTTAGGCTTATCCTAGTCCACAAGAGAAGAATGGTCTCTCTAAGAGACCAAAAAGATTCTTCTAACTGGATCAGGAAGGTGTTTTTGTTCCCCAGGATGAGGCTCATCCTTTGCATTCCAGGTTTGCAGAGCCCTGTCATGTTTCCAAAGGATGGAAACTCAGATGCGTATCTGTAGTGATGGGGTACGTGTCCACACTCCCCCGTGGAAACTGTTCCCTAGTATTCACTTTGTTTCTCTATATTTTATTTTCTCCACTTCCTTTTCTCCTTGGTCTTTGCCAGGGACATCTTCAGCATCCCTCGCTCATTTGTTTTGCTTTTGGGTTTTTTCCCAGCATCAGGATGCTGCCTGATTGTAATAAGGCAGATCAGCAAAGACAAAGGCTAGTGGCAGATGTCTAGGGAAGAGTATAAAACCACAGAAAGCTTACAATGACATTGTCCACGTCATACTCCATTGCAGCAGCCATTTAGGGACTTCTTCAGGAAAGTAAAGGGTTTATCCATTCTCAGTAGGTTTTTCTGCCATCAGTCTAATTGCTTTTTCGAACCCACACAAATTGGCATTCACAACATCCTGTGGCACTGAGTTTCCTTGTTTAGCTATGCAGTATAGGATAGTGAAAATGTTTGGGTTTTTGTTTTGTTTTGTTTTGTTTTGTTTTAAGCTTACCACCTACTACTGTCATATTTACCGGAAGAAACACCACACTGTTGTTCCCATTCATCATCAGCATGCAGCTCCTGATTCACACAGGCCTCCATTGTGCTCCCCTCTCAGCTGCTTCAAGAAGTTTTGAGTTCTGCATTTCAGTTTGATCAAATCCTTTGCCAGTGAAGCTACTGTACTGGGGATAGTAAAGAAAGGGTCTGGCCGCTATAGTGAAGCATTTCAGTAACACAGTGCAAGTTTCTGCCAGAAAATCTTTGATTTTGCCTGCAGAGACTTATGCTGAGTCTTTACTAGAGACTCTTAATAGCACAGGCAACCGGATGATCTTGTATTTATTGCACAAGACTTGGAGCAAAAAAAAAAAGAGAAAACCACACTTCTCTAAGCTTGCTTTGGGACTTTAGGCTACTTAGGTTGTGTTTCATTGTACTAGCTTATTGTGTAGCCCTTGTAAGGCTAGAACAGCCACCTTCTGAAAGAAAAGGAGATATTTGGTTGGAAGAAGTTGGAGAAATTCAAGAGAATAATACTATGCTTGTAATGCAGGTCAGATTTTGAACACAGACTCCTACGCAAAGTCCTTACCTCTCAATTAAAGTGCACTAAACCAACAAGCCTAGTTATTAAGAACTAGAAACTGCTCTAAAAAAATATAAATCACAAAATACTTAAAAGTTAGCTTTGTATTTAAATTTTCTTAGTTCAGAAGGGAATGCATTTCAGCAGAGTTAGAATCATAGAATCATAAAGGCTGGAAAAGACCTCTAGGACCATCCAGTCCAACTGTCAACCCAACACTACCATGTCTCCTAATGAAGATGAGAAGCTGCACTTACACAGTTACAGAGCATTAAACATACCACATTCCTTTTGTGTGACTTAGAAAACTAATCAGAGGTTGTCATCAAAGAGATACTCTGTAATACCTATGCAGTTAATTCAGGTTGTAAATCCTCCCAACCCTTGTGTTCAGGAGGGAGAAGATTCCGGCTCTGAAAAAGCGCTCCAGGCCCAGCTCAGAATTTGGTAGTGCTGGTCAGACTCTGACTTTCATCCACAATTGTGTCTAGACGTGTCTTTTCAAAGATTAGTATGCAGGCACGCAGGGAACAACAGTCAAGTGTGATGCCTGCACGGAATCAGTTTGCTTAACACCCCCCACCGCCCAAATACACTACATACACCCCTCAACCCCCCAAAAAAACACTTGCCTCATTTAAAATGAAAAAATGCTATAATATTCATGTTCTGCTCATCAATTCCAATTAAGAACATAGGCAATAACATATAGCTGGAAATAAGCTTTAACTTTAGGTTAACTTTAAATCAGGAATCAGATTTTGTAGATGGGATTGTTTTTAGGTTTTTCTGTATTTGCTTTGTAGCAGCAGGTGTCTGGTTTGGGTCTTAGCTTGAAGAGCTCAGAAAGCTGCTCAGATGCTGGTTTTGAATCCTGGAAAAACTCCATACAGCGCTCTCGCTCTCCCCGCTCCCAGAGGAGACGTGCTCAGCAGATTACACAGGCATCCCTAGTCCACTGCAGCATAAAAGGAACCAGATCTGTGTAGCTCCCTTTCGTAGCCCATCTTCTTCCTTTTACCTTGAAAAGGAGCTGTAAATTCAGAGGCTGCTATGATTCTGAGATAACACATGCCCAGCAATGAGAGCTACCCCCTTACCAGGAAAAAGATACAGCCTGGAAGAAAAGTATGTTTCTTCTGCATCACACAATGCTCATGGCTAGATGCACCATGACACAGAAATAACCTGCCCCCCAACACGACACACAGTGTGCTCTGCACAGCGAACACAGAGGACTACTGCTGCTTTAGGCTTCACCTGCTACAGCCAAACGTAGTATTTCTGGATGTTGTAAGACTGAAAATCAAAGCAAACAGACATCTCAGTAATATCACTTGAATTGGTAATTACATCAAAGGCGTTGGTTCTCAGGAGAGTCATTCGCAGGATGACAGTGAGAATTTGGTCGATGGGCATTTTCCCGTTATGGAAAACCCTTCAGTAAGGGCACAGTCATTCTGTACCATAAAGGTCAGCACTGGCAAAAGACACTTCAGGAAGTCTTGTGACAAATGGCAGACCCGTCCCAATATTATATTATCCAGCCATTGGCTAGAGACATCTCAAATAGTAAATGCAATACAAAAATAACAAATAAATCCTATTTTAGGAACAGCAGTTCTCTGGTCAACTCAGTCTGCCAAAGTTTAGCTGCAACTCTTCACAGACACATATATTAAGCTTAATTAAAAAACAAATCTAGAGTCTGGTTTTTTTGAACTACATTTGATGATGTATCGCCAGCCCACAGACTTTTCCTCCCCTACATCAAACTTTGACTTTAGCGTATGTAATACTTCATTATGTGCAAACAAGTCTTCCTACAGGATAAGGATCACTACATTAAAATATCATTAATTTTAATTACTGTGCTATCTCAACTCTGGATGTATTGCCCAGCCCTAAAGATATGTTTTGTTTCAAACTACAAAGCAGTCTCTCTCTTCTGGACTGTTTTTAAAAGCCATGACATTTATTTAACTCTAATGACAATCGTTATAAAGGAGAAAGCTAAATCACACCACTGAAAAGGTAAACACCAAGTTCCCAGTGGTGTTAATCTTTCTCTGATCCCTTCTTCCAAGAGGCTGCTCCTTGCAATCTGATCTAACTTGAAAGCCCACAAGTACTTTTGGAGATTAGCTGGTGAAGCAGAAGAGAGGAGCGTGAGTTAGGGTGGACAGCAAGTGTAAGAAAAGCGTTTCATTGTGCAAATGAAACATTGGGACATTGGGATCTGAAGCTTAAATAGCATCTCTTCTCATTTTTCTTGCTTGCCAGAAGTATTCTGCAATGGTGAGACAAACATTGCTGTCCGAATGACTAAAAATTGAAAGACTAGACATTAGATCCTGTGCATTACACAGCGCTACCAAGTAGGTACAGACCTGGTACTGCTGGTATGGAAGGACACATGCAAATTGTGTAGTTAACTCAGATGCAAATTAAAGCTAACCCTAAAATTTGTTAAACACTAAGTCCATCAAGTGTTCTGCTACAATCCTCCCGATCCTTCTACAAAAATATTTACTTATTGACAAGAGTGACTGAAAAAGTTATATGGTGCCCTGGAAGTGCACAGCCTTGGGCCACATCCCACACAGAGAGGTGACTGCAGCAATGGGACACACTGGCATGGGGCACAGGGGATGTTTGGTTGGAAGACCTCACGTGCATACAGCCATAGCATGTAGCATGGATATTGCTCAAGTGGCAAGGGTTCCCAGAGCATAGAGAAGCAATCCCACTGTCACCAGTATACCCGTCTTTATATAGAGAGCTTTCATTAAGAGAACATACACTGCACTTCTCCTTCCCCAGCTTGGTGGGAAAAATGGCTATTGCCAGCACTTTAAGCTCATTGTGGAATGAACTTAAAATATTTTAAGCTGGCAAATACTGAGCAGGTCAGAAATCCTCCCCTGTGGGGGCCCTGGCACAACTAGGAGTTAATAAAATGGGAAGGGAGGAACGTGCACACATTTCCAGATACTTAGAAGACAAACAGTGTCTGCCAAGCGCCGCACCCAGATTTAGCATGTAGGTAAGGCATCTGCATTCACATATTGGAACATTTTGTCTGTTTTTTTCATAAGAACAAGCATTCTCCAGTGGAATTCATGCTCGTCTTGTACATGTGTAAAACCCAGAATTAGGTGGCGTCAGGTTCTCTTACAAAATAACCTTGTTTGATGCTTGCATCTACTGAACTAGAGCAGATGTTCTCTAATCATGTTTTGTTTCTCACTAGGGTGAGAAGAGAGGGAGAAGAGAGGTGCAGCATGAGAAGAGCTGCTTCCAGCACTGCTGACTCCTGGAACTGAGGATAAACAATCAAAAACTGCTTCATTTGCTCTTAGTAACATCTTTTAGCATGTTATTTGATATGGACAGAGAAAACAGATTTTTAATTTTTTTTTTAAATCTTTTTCACTGTTTGTTCTCCTAAAAGTCTAACTGCTACGGCTATGCCCTGACAGGAAAATTCTGACACGTGAATATCTGTTCTCTCACTACTTTGTAATAACTGGCATTAAGTTCTATCAAGTAATTTGTTCAATTATTAGGTTTTAAATAGCTTCACAAAAATTCAAAACTGCGTAAATTTTAATTACTGACTTCTTTTGCACTAACCCTTTCAAAAACCAGTGCAAGGACTAGCAATTTATTCTCATGATTATTAATGCAACCCCATTACACAGCCTGAATTTCCTATTCCTAACTTAATCTGCCTTCTCTCACTCATGTTCCCTGCCTCCTTTTTAAGGGAAACAGATGACTATCCTCCCAGAAAGGATCTCTGTTCAATTTTACATTCTTAGATCATGTAGCCACAATGAAAAAGGGAAGGGAGAGAAAAGACAGAACAACAAAAGGTCAGAAAACTGAAATTCTTCTGCAACATCATTCTACATCAAAAGGCAGTGAACTTGCAGATCTGACCCACAAATGTTAGTTAGAATTAAATCAGCTGGATAAGAAGTGCTGGAGGTAACCCAGTATGCCCTGAGTAATTCCATTCATCTTCCATGTGCCTTTTGTAAAACAACAAACTACCCCTACTGCACCCAGACCAGGGGTAACTCAGAGCAGAGCTACGCACCACAATTCTCACCTCATGCGTAGCACAGAAATGAGATCTGGGACCCGCAAAGAAAACAGCATGCTTTTAAAATGAACACTGCAATCCTCCTACTTCTTAAAATCAATACATGTTCCTTCCCACACCCGCGCTTGAGCATAACGAAGGCTCTGCAGGTGTCCCAGGGAGCAGGCAGGCTGGCCTTTCCAGGGACAGGAGCTGGGCACCAAAAGCCCCACCACCCTTCATGGGAGGCAGGTCTCACTCCTCCAGAGCTGTCTGTGCATTCCTGCCTTGCTGTTCTGCACACTGCAATTTTCTTCACTCTTGAGGTTTATTTTAAGGTCTGAATTAGGTTCTGTGGAGTTTGGCTGTTAGTAATAAGCCTAGCAAGCTGCAGCTTTGTTTCTTTGCAGAAACAAAATTCACAGCAGTTCCTGGCACAATCCTATTTTTCAGCTTGAAGCAGGGTGTGCAGGACTGAACTCTTGAGACATAAAGGCGATCAGTCGGGGTGAGTGACTGGTGGACTGGGCACTGATGACACTCATCACTTGAGAGAAGAACCTAAGGCAAAACTGGGATTCATGGAAGCAGGGATTGCTTATTTCTGAGAATTAAGCCAAAACATTCACTTCCTAATTAAATCAGTCCTGAGATCCCAGTAAGACTTTCTGGTGTATGCTTGCTACATATACTTCTTCAGAGCTCAACTGCACTACTCACTCCCATCTCACCAATTTAACTTCAGCTTGCTTAGTACAAGCTTGCACCTACACTAATCTTTGCATCTGTGGTTTGCTGCACTGATACCTGCAAGTTGTATGTGATATCCTAGGAGTTATTATTCATAACTGCCCACTGTCCAGACACCCCCCCGACACCCTTCAGCATTGATTTTTTCTTTTCTTTTCCCTTTTCTTTTTTTTTTTAAGCTCAAATGCACTTGGACTTTTCTGCGACCAGAATATTTCAGTCTAGAAAGAGAACTGTGGGGTATTTTTGTTTCAGTCAAAGTAGCTGGATTCAGGAGACTGACTACAGCACAAGTCTCGCCACCCTGAAGAACTCTGCCTCACATACCAATAGTTCATCTATGCTTTCTTCCATCCCAGTTATAAAATATACCTTCTCCCAAGAACTACAGAACAACCAGGACTTTCATACCACTCAGTGTTTCAGTTTTATAGCCTCAAACATTTCTACAAAATGGCTGTGAAATCCAAACTGTAAAGGACTGAAGCATTCAGCTCCATGCTTATGCTCATAGCACAATGACAGACGATTAAGATGTTTAGCTTAGACCTTTTTAAGGCGTGCAACTGTAGAGGTGCAGCACCAACCCTCCATGTTTCTCAGCTGACTGAAGAATTAAGGAGGATTCTCCTCAGCCCTCCTTGAGATTTGCCTAGATATTGAAGAAATGACAAAATAAGTCAGGAAATGATTGAAATGATGCTATAAAAGCAGACTCTAAATAGGTCTAGGAACTCTCATTCTAATCTGTGTTTTTATACTCAATTTTGGTTTGCTCTGAGCAAATCCCTTATGAACTGCATGTCAAGACATTTCTATAATGATCGAGTGAACAAGTATTATTTATGGCAAGATTTATATAACTACCTACACGTGGGAAGCTCAGCACAGTGTATTTTTAGCATCAGATACTGCAGGCTTCAAAATAATGACGAAACTTGAATGTTTAAAGAAACCAGGTCATAGCTCAGAATTCAGCTTTCACTAAATGCTGTTTCAAAGCATCTCCTCTGTATACAGTTACAATTAAAAGCTATGTGGACACCATGGAAGCCTTACTATTTTCCCCTAACATCATAGGATCATTTGTATTGCAGGGGCATTGGAAGATGAATATTTTGAGCACTGTGCAAAGCACATGGTAAGAGGTAGTGTCTCACTTGGAGAAGTTTCAGACCAAACAAATAGGATTGAGGAAGGACAGAGGTGTGAAATGAAGAAACAAGGGGGTGGAGAGATTAATACCTACCCAGGCACCATTGGAGAAAGCCTTGGCATAGGCTCAAGCCTTTCAAGCCCCAACCCAAGTGGAATTCTTCCACAGGTTTGTCTTTAACAACTTCAAATCTCTTTCTACACCTTCCTGCCTGACACGATACCCTTGTTCTAATAGAGATAATAATGGTGTAGTTCCTAGATTAATCCTATGTGCTCTAGAGCCACTAGAAACACACATCAACACCTTAGTCTTTAGGAGTTGCAGTACATGGTATATATAGCGGGAAAAAGAATAAATCACACCACCAAAGCACACACCAGAAAACATTCTGAAAAGATAAGTTGTTTTTTTTTAAAGTCAAAAAAGAACAGGAAGCCTACTTACATTTAGGTTTCAAAGAAAACAAGCTTCCCTGTAAGCCTGAACAGGCATTCAGTGCGTGTGGCTCTACCTTTACAAAAAGAAAAATTAATTTTCCTATAAAGGCTAACCAAGTATGGAAAGTTATTAGAAGAAATTATCTTGGACAAAATAAAATTAAAAACAAAGACTGCATGAGAGCGCAGAAGGAAAATGGATCAAAACCAGCTGCATATGACATGTTAAATTCAATATGAAATGCATTTGTTTTACTCTTCAGTTCCAGGCAGGCTTTTACTTTCACTGCAACTAAACAAACACTAATGATTTGATGTAATTCACTAACTTAAATGGTGAAAAATATACCTAAAATTGGGTGTATTTTTATTTAGGAGATAAACTTTGTTTAAGGATTCTTTCCTATTCCTAAAACAGAAGGAAAAAAAAATGTGATTGTAGGATTAGATAGAGAAGTATGGCTGGGTTTTTTTCCTAAAGATAAAATTCTTGCGGTAAAATCAGAGATATAAATAGGGACAATAAAAGAAGCACTGCCAGCTTCAGAGAGTGTGTGCATGTCTAGATGTGATTCTCATCCAGTAAATGCCTATTATGCTTTGAATCCCAGCTCTGTCTCAATATAAGCTGATTTTGTTTGTGCCAACGTTCAGGCTCCAACAAAAGGGGAAATGGCCAATGCAGACAGAAATCTGTGTTGTTAAAAGAAGATGGCACTTCTTTTTGTGGGTAAACTAACAGTGAATCAATCTGGACTTGAAATTAGGAGGGATCCTCAACTACTTAAGTATCCAGGCTCTTGAGCCACCTGCCAGTTGGAATAAGGTGGGGAGAAGAGGGAAAGCCTGACTGCTCTTCCCACTGGTTCACTCTGGATTTCATGCATGGGCTGGATGGTAAAGTGCCTACAACGGGCGGCCCAGGACTCAATAAGCCTCGCTATGTTGTGAATGTTGATAAGCCTGGATACTGAACTAACACAGAAAGTCTAATTTCCTTGTAGGAAGGATAAAAAAAGAGGAGGATTTGGTGTCTGTAATCTATCTGTCTGTCTTGCTGTCTCTTTTGTGTTTTGGGGGAGGAAGGCAGCCTCACAGGCACGTATGTACCACTTACTGAAGCTGTTTCAGCTACTTCCTATCTTTTCCTTCAGCTTCTCTGGACTTTCTGTGATTTTTCCCAGGCTGGGGTTTAACATTATGAAGGGTTCAGCAGCAACCCTTCTTTTATTTGTTCTTCTACCCCATGCCCCACAAACACGCACTCCTGTCTGCTTGTTTTTGCTTTTCAGCCCTGGCATACTGCCCATAAGTTGTACTTGGATAAGTATTTGTGGTACCATGCTGGAAAACACCGGGGAACCAATGCAGAGAAAAAATAACACAGTGACTGGGAGGGTGGGGGTAGGTTTTAAAAGATGTAGCTCTCTGATCAAGTTCACTAGATGAACAAGGTGGGAGGGGTAACAGGCACAAAAATGGCTTAGATGGCTACTGCTGCTGCACGTGGTGCATAAAGTCAATCCCAGGCAGACAAACCTTTGCAAACCAACCATGTAAAGTCCTCCACCCAATACCTGCCCCCAGAGAGCAACATATGCCTGTGTTTGGCACAGGCAGCATTATTGTTTCAGCTACTCAGTCACATAAACAATTTTGAAAGCTTATCCAACCACTTAAATGGTGACACCAGTTACACATCTTCAGCCTGTTTCACAAAGGATTTGTCCTAATTCACAACAGTGTCTTTGAAAATAATCACTCTACGGAATAAGGCAAGTGGGAAGAGGCATAGCATTGTGTGCTCTTGGCTCAGGACAGGCATGCACTTGCAAAGAGCTGCATCCATGGAGCAGTTCCTGCCAGAGGTGCAATTACCACCTGGAATGGTTGCCTTGCCCCAACAGCTGCACAGATGTAGTTATACATACTATAAAGGTGCTTTCTTCTGGTACAGTTCATCCTTCCTCCCACACAGGAAGTTGTGTAAGAGCATCCATATCAGAGCTGTCATTCTATGATTCTGTGAATCACTGGAAGGAATGAAAAGCAACACACCTAATGCAGACAAGCCCTCAGACCCTCCTAGATAGGACTCTCCTGTAACTCCAGCCCTGCACCAGCACTGAGTATAGTTTGTGTTTTGCTATTACATATAACTAGTTCACAGCTATAGTAAGTCCTTAATGTTAAGTTCAAAACAAATGGACAAGCCAAACTGCCTGCAACACTTTTGTCATGGGTGTGAAGCAAGATGCTTTTCAGTGAAGCACAAAGCAAAGCTCTTTCACTCTCACCTCATATAGGTGTCCAAAAGAACAAGTCACCTTTCTCCCAGGGTCTCTTGGGCCAGCAAGCTATGGAGTAAGAGTGGAAGAGGAGGGAGAGCAAAATAGGTGATATTTTCCTCTCTTTTCTTCCTCTCCAAATTCTGAAATCTCAAAAATGCTGACTCTCTCCACCACCCCTTTTAGGTTCATTATAAATTATCATTTCTTCAATGAAAATAAAATAGATATTTTCTGATCTCTTCTAACATTATCTTCTTTCAAAATATTGAAAGCTAAAATCAACTACAATCAGCCCCAGGACAGCATCTAGGACATTTATTTTCCCACAGCACAGGACCTTGAGAGGAAGCATCACGCTTACAGGATTGCCTGTATTTCATAAACAGGTCATAAAACGTGAAGGCATAGAAACATTGTGGGGTGGTGTTGGAAGACCACAACACCAGGGACTACAAAACCTAGCAAATGTAGAGCTCTGTACTCCCCATAGCACCTCTGTTATCTAGGTAAACATGTTTCAAGATTCAGCAGTTTAACTAACTGGCAGCCTAACAACTGATTAGAAAACTCAGTGTCAAAATTCATGATAACTGCAATAAAATGTAAGCATAGATTTTACCCCCCAAAACTCATAGCAGACTCCGGGTTGCAAAGACAGCAAAAAAATCAACCAAACAAAACCCCATCTGGCTTACCTACATGACAACCTAGACTAGATCTATGCAATGCCAAAGAATTTATAGTAGAATTAATTTCCCTGCAGCAAAATACAAAGAAAGGGCATTTGAACCGGCCAGCTTTCTTGGTGGAAGCACCCCTCCCAAACTGCATGTGCCTTCCTGCCAAAACTAGCAGGTTTTTAAAAATATTTTCTTAAACAGGAACTAAAAAACTGTCCCCCAAGAGCAACAACAGCAAATTACACAGTACAAGAAATCAGTTGGTGTGATACACTTCTCTCCTTCTAGAAAACCAACACTAATTGCCCAACGCTGAAGTAACTGCAGTTTATCTCCTAGCAAATGCTTGTGAGGATTCCCAAATCAGCAATTAGCATCTGTCCCATTGTGCTTCTCTGCCTAATATCTTATGCAAATTATACAATTTATAGCTTTAAATTTAATGTGTGGTTGCCTAAATAATGCCACAGGGCAAGAGGAGCCTGCTGATTCAGGAATGCATCGCTCAACTGCCTCACCCTTGTGAAGCAAATGACAAACTCATTCCACAAATTTCTCCACCAGGGAAGAACTATTTGTTCCTGCTGTGCTGTGTCCACATGAACAGGTGCAGCCAGCCCACAGCTCCTCTCTTGGTATCCCAAAAAAGCAGAATGAAGCCAGCTTTGGCCCAGAAGTCATATAGCCAGAGTAATGTGACTGTGCCCAGCTAAAACATACTACTTTTTGTAAGGGAGCACAGCCAAACATAGTCAGGTCCGGCTGCACTGACTAATGGAGACTTTGCCCCAGTGGGAACCCAAGACTACTTGAACTGCTTAGCTCTTATGCCAGCACAGGGAAGCATAGACATTACATGTCTCCTTCTGTGCTGACCCCGCACAGCACAAGTATCTATTAAGATTTCAGCATGACTTTGTTAAGCTCCCTGGCTCAAGCTGTCAGCAGTTGATGTTGATTGTCCTTCAGAATGAAAAACATCAGGAAACATTGGTCTGGAAAGGACCTCACCAGGTTACTTACCCCAGTCCCACTACATTCAGGCAAGATGAAATGCTAAAACCAACACTGATAGATGTTTATCTAACTAATCTGTTCCTAAAACCTCCAGTACAGGAGGTTCATAACTACTCCATTAGTTTCCCCAGCACTACAGTAGCCTTGCAACCAAAAATCTTATCATACTTACCTCCTCCTCCTCCTGGAGTTCAAACAGCACACTCACAGGCTTCCCAAGTGCTGACTAACCCTCGAAAGGTTTCCCCGGCAAAGCAGGGAAGTTTGGTTGGCATTTTAAGAGATCAAGAGACTAAGCAGGGCTGTTGTCAATGCCCTGAACCTCAACAACAAAGATCAATAATGCCTGGTCCTTGTTCCCTGAGGCTTTATGTGCTGCATTTCTTCAGGAACATCAGGTACGGCAAGTCAAACTGGACTACTTGAAAAACTTAAGTATCCCTGCAGATTTGGCTGCAATGAAACTGCACTGGCACGACAGACCCCAAAATCTCAGTGCCATATTCTGGCAGAGTTCAGAAAATCCCCTAACATATGCCTTGCCTGCAATGCTGCATGTTGACTAGTGGTATTACACATGAACCAGGACTTAGCACAGGATGGGGCTCAAATTCAGTGTCCCTACTACTCACTTGGATGGGCATCTTATTCTATCATACCAGCTTGCTTAGTTGCTGGTGTGTTGACATGCTCTGAGTTTTAAGTGAAGAAATTGCTTCAGCAAAGTGGAACTTTCCCACAGGAACAAGATCTTAGTGGACCTCCAAACATAAATAAAATACAAATCAGAAAGGACAAAGCTCTTCCTGAACATTAACATCTTCCATCACCTTCATAATACGTTTAGCATCTCTTAGTCAAGAGAAGGACCTCTTTCGGAACATTCTTATACCCTCTGTCAGTAAAGATGTGTGGTAGGTAGATGCCCGCAAGACTGACACTTTGCATCTCTGCAGGATACATTTCATTGCTGGCTGCTCACTGGCACTCCAGAGACAGAGCAAAAACGCCCATGGCGTCCTCGAGCTGCTTAAGAAGGATCTGGAATATGAATACTCCCTCGGGTAGGAATCCGGATGCCGCATGTAATGTTAACAGGCTCAGTAACAGCTGAGTGCTCACTTCCCTCCTTGCCCCAGCAGACACTAAAGAAAAGCAGGCACCTGAGCTGCAGCAAGGGGGAAAAGCTGCAGCTATTCTGATCATGGAGCAGGCTTGGTAGGGTGGGCAGGAGGGTGAGACCTATGAAGCACTATCTGTTCAATCATTGTTATATTTACGTGGAAGATAAACTTTTGCAACCAGTTGGTCTTCCTCATGATTTTGCCAGGCAGCAAGGGAGGAAATGAAACAGTTTTAAAAGTTGAAAAGTCCCTGTGTGTTAAGTAACACCCTGTCCCAGATAACACACCAGTGTGATCTGGAGGACAACCTCCCTGATCCTATAGTAGACCAAGAGCTAACAGACAAACTCCTTCAAGGGTATTCAGCACCACCAAGTACCTGTCATGTATTACAAGTGCCTACCCCACAGTGCCACGGTTCTGTCCGCTCATGCACATCCCCTTGCCTTGCTCCACAGGGTTTTGTGTGGGCTTTAACAGAGTGGAAGAGAAAGCTATCAAAGAAAAAATAGTCATAAACACATCATCCAGCTATATTTCTGAAAGAATAACAGCTTGAACACATCAGGCTCTATTTGAAGTTCACATTAATATGCAGAGTGCTCATGATAGTTAATATAAAATCCCAAGACTTTATTCACGAGACAGTAAGAGTACCAAAATATTACTACTTGTACCAGGTTTAAAATTAATGTTGAACTAGAAAATGCTTTAAATAATCACTGCACTTTCACAGAATCACAGAA
>VZTV01046355.1:0-14911 GCA_013400875.1 Anhinga rufa
AAGCCTGTATTTTGATTTTATATTGAGCTTGTTATTAACCACAATCAAATATGCAAAGTCATATTCTAAATTTGTACCTTTTTTCCTCAATGACTGTTATTTTCCCATTAGTCATATTGGTATAATCAAGAATTTGTCAAATTATGTTTTGATTAATGAAATTTTTTCTGCTGTACTTAATAAGCACACAATGGCAATCATCACTGAGAGAAACCTTCTCCCATCTGGGTTTTCATATTATAAAGAATGAATGTGTTATTAACTGCCTACAATTTTCCTCAAAAAACAAAAGATATTATGAACCGCAGTCGGAAAGTAAATATAATGACTGTTTGCATGTTTAAACACAAGTGGGTACTTTGCGGCATCATTTTACGATTGTTAGCATAACTATGAAGACAGTCTTCTAGTAGTCTCTGAATGTATGTTTGAGGAACTGGCAGTGATAGTAGTATTTCTTGAAATATTTTCCTTAAAAAAAGAGCAAGTTCAAATTTAAAGATATGGATTCCTTTCAGGTTCCTATCTAACATGTTTATGGGAAATAAAGGAGTGAAAAATGCAATTAGAAAGTTCTTTCACACCCTTCCTAACTTCTTTTGCTTAACAAATAAGAAAATATGATTAATGATCTACTGCTGTAAATAATAGATATGAAGCAAACAGGAAGTGTAGGAGTATTTACAACAGAATAGCTGAATTTCTAGGAAGGATATAGCAAGTAGAAGGAAAAAGGTAGCAGGAGAATCTTTACATAAACTTGGAAGTAAAAATTAAGTCTAAATTCAGAGATGAACATAAAATTACAGAAAATTTTCTTGTTGATATTCAAAATACTGTAGGAGTTAATAATAAAGTTTTAATGAGAACTATGATCAATATAAAATAAGAATATACAGATGTTTTGCTTTTGCTACCCAAAAGTTCATTTCAGTTCAGTCACAACAGAAAGTAAATATTTTGCTGTTGTAGCCAGTCTATTGAGATATTTGAGCCTTCACCTACTGACCCCTGTCTAATTAAGGTGTTTTTACCAGCCAGCCTTGCTCTTCCCAACCGAATCCCTATATCCTGACTCTTTGTTTCTGTCTGATAACAGTTTTGTAGTCTAAGGGCAGCGTGTATTGTTTCTCCTTTCCCAGCTCCTTTGCCAGTCCTGAGGTCACCGTCTCATCTGGATCGAATCTATCCTAGAGATGTGAGCCTTACCAAAGATGCATGTGGGTGCCAGCTATGTCTATACAGCTACTTTGTTCCATTATAGATCTGTACTGTCACTGAGACAAATGGTCCATCATTCCTGCCCTTTCTGTTTTGCTGCCACCTCTGCCCATGCACATACACAAGAGACTCAGACCAAGGAACTGATCTGTCACCTGGCAAAAATTAATGGGTTTTTGTTTGCTTGTTTGTGTTTTCCCATCTGTATTTTGATACTTTAATGATGAAATGAACATACCATGGCAAGGCAAGACGAGGATCAAACGGCTAAAGGTACAGGAGAGGAAGAAAAAGCCATTTCCTTCTAGAACATACTGGATTTGGAAGGACACAGAGTTAAAATTGCTGTGTGAACATAATTTTGCGGTTTGAAATTGGTTTTCCTGTTCTCTTTTAAAAAATCTAGTCAACAGAAGGAAGTAATAAGTAACATAACAAGAGGGACCTTGAATCAAAACAATAATAACAGTATTAAAATACTCAAAAGCTACAAATTACAAGATGTGAAGTTGATTAGACAACCTTCTGATGAGGTTAAATATGATAACATGTCCAACTTTCCCAGGGAATATAAGTCTCATTCAATCCATGGGATAGGCAATACAATATTTGCTCAGCGGATGAAATACTCCAAGGACAAAGTCTGCTATGGCAAAGTAATATTAGAAAATTTAAAATTGGGAAAATGAAGAAGAGGAATTAAATCCATATCTTATCTGCAATACTTTCATGCATTGTATTGCTAGATAAAATATCAAATTTCTAGAAAAACATAGAGTACCAAATAAAATACATTAAAAACCGGATTTGACATCACAAAGGAACATGTGACCTGTAATACCAGATATTCTTAGACATTAGGCATATTCAGGATTGAAAGGCCATCTGTTGTCAAGCAACCAATCTCCATCTCATTATTTTCAATTACTGCAACTCCCATGTTTAATCAATTCCAGGGTGCTTTTATAAAACTATGATACTAATTGACCTGATAACATACTATTAACATTAACGAGTAACAAATCATTCTAGAGGAGATGAGTAAAACAAATAAGAAGTTCTGTGTTACTGGAAATAGGTCTTGCTGGGAAGGGCAACTTTGAAATAAGAGTGTGCATAGAGTAAATTCATAGTGCTGCTGTGCCTAGTAAAAGAATTCTCCCTCCCTTAGCAAAACAAAATTGTAAATGCAAAAAAGATTTGATTGTTCACTGCACTATATCATGCTGATGATTTTTCATATCAGGAAGACAGTATTTAAAAGGGAACACCTGAGACCTGTGCCCCAAAATATTGTAACTTACTGAACTTTTGCAACTGTATTGACAGTAACTGACCATTTCCCTTCTAATAGTTCAGTGAAAAAATTCTTGCATCTCTAAGGAGCTCTGCTATAATGCATTACAATTTGCTTGGTCACAAGGCTTTCAGACCATGTCTTTGTTATCATTCAGTTATTGTGGTCCACTAACATAATATTTCCTTTATTATCAATTGCATAAATTGATGTTGTATATAAACAATCTTGCCATTCAAAGCCAAAATATAGAAAGTTCTTCAGGCAGAGTGCAATAGAATTTCTAACACAATCACTTCTTGCAATTACTATATGCAAAATAAAATAATTCAGAAAAATTAAATTTAAACCAATGAAAGTTGTATTTTTTCTTGTCATTACTAGATATCCCCACTATACCTGTTTTGAAAAGTTTTGTTCCTGAACTCAGCCTAAGCAGAAAAAAGACAACAATTTGTGGAAGAATAAATTTCACCAAACCTAATGAAGATATTCCTCACTGAAACAGGGGAGCAGGGGTAAATTATGGAAGGATATGACCTTGAATTCCAATTTTAAGAGAAGTGTTTTATTTAAATAGTGAATTAAAACATCTGTTTAAGCGTATTCTACTGTCAGTCTGTCTACCTGAATGCACACTCCATGAGCATCTTTACGAGAACTTAAAATATTGGCACAGTTTGTTCTGCACAGTCAGTCCTTCTGGATGAGAAAGAGGAAAGAAGAAATCAGATAAAGTTAGGCTGAAAGAGATTTTGAGAGTTTAATCAACTTTTTTTTTTTCCCAAGACAGGATCAGCTCTTCCTAACACGTTCCTGACAGATGTTTGTTTTATCCATTCTTAAATCCCTAAGGATTCCAGCATTCTGGCTAGGCAAGCCATTAGAATTCTTAATCATCCTTAAAATTAGCAAGTTTTCCCCTGTGTCTAATTTAAACATTCTTTACTGCAGTTTAAACTCATTCCTTATCTTATACCAGGAGATATAGAAAAGGTTTTCCCTTTATCTTTTCATCAAGTTTCACTCTGTGAAAACCCTTATGCCACCAACTGTTAGTTTTTCTAAATATTTGAGTCTCTCTGAACATCTAAACCTATGACCTTTTCTTCTTTTGTCCTTTTCAGCCTCAGAAGGACAGACATAGTTGCCAGTTTTACCCAGATGCAGAGCTGCAGCTTTACTTCTCAGTGTTTCACCTATCTCTTGCAAGATGCACCACAATTCCATTCATGGTATAAAAAATTATCTCAACCTTTTGTTATTGATGAAAAATAATCACAGAATCACAGAACGGCAGGGGTTGGAAGGGACCTCTAGAGATCATCTTGTCCAACCCCCTTTGTGTGAGCAGGCACACCTAGAACAGGGTGCGCAGGACCGTGTCCAGGAGGGTTTTGAATGTCTCCAGGGAAGGAGACTCCACAGCCTCTCTGGGCAGCCTGTGCCACTGCTCTGGCACCCGCACAGGAAAGAAGTTTTTCCTCGTGTTTAGGTGGAACTTCCTGTGTTTCAACTTGCACCCATTGCCTCATGTCCTGTCATCGGGCACCACTGAAAAGAGTCTGGTCCCATCCTCCTGACACATGCCCTTCAGATACTTATAAACATTGATAAGATCCCCCCTCAGTCTTCTCTTCTCCAGGCTGAACAAACCCAGGTCTCTCAGCCTTTCCTCATAAGGGAGATGCTCCAGTCCCTTGATCATCCTTGTGGCTCTCCGCTGGACTTGTTCCAGCAGCTCCCTGTCCTTCTTAAACTGGAGGGCCCAGAACTGGACACAGCACTCCAAATGCAGTCTCACCAGGGCAGAGTAGAGGGGATGACNCAGCCTGTCCAGGTCTCACTGGATGGCAGCACAGCCTTCTGGTGTATCAGATGCTCCTCCAAGTTTGGTGTCATTAGCAAACTTGCTGAGGCTACTCTCCGTCCCTTCATCCAGGTCACTGATGAGTATATTGAACAGGACTGGACCCAACACAGACCCCTGGGGAATACCACTAGTTACTGGCCTCCAGCCAGACTCTGCCCCATTGATAATGACTCTCTGAGCTCTGCTGTTCAGCCAGTTCTCAATCCATCTCATTGTCCACTCATCCAACCCACACTTCCTTAGCTTGGCTATGAGGATGTTATGGGAGACAGTGTCAGATGCCTTGCTGAAGTTGAGGTAAACAATCTCCGCTGCTCTCCCTTCATTGACCCAGCTAGTCACTCCATCATAGAAGGCTATCAGGTTGGTCAAGCATGATTGTCCCTTGATACTGTGAAAAAGTTGAGCAGTTTGTCTCAATTGCTTGATATTAATTTGTATCTCATTAGAAAAGTTTTAGTTCACTGAGGAGGGAAAGGGTCTGGAGACTTGGTTTTAATTTAAGAAGTTATATTCTGAATATCTGAATGGCTTTTGAGATGATCATTGATTGTTAGTCAGTGGGAGTCTTTTCATTAACTCCAGGAAGGATTTGAATCAGATTATTAGAATTATTAAACCCCCAAATACATAATTCTTGTTATGTCAAAGGGTGTTAGATGCCTAGCATCTGTGTGTGTTCCTGCAAAACCTATCTTTAGTGTTTATTAATTCAAAAAGCACTGATGAAAAACATCAGCTTTTCCTATCAAAAATGGGATTAATGCTCCAGCTGCACAACTTTTAAAAAGCATGGCATATAATATATATACAATTAACATCATTTTTACAGCAGAAGCAGCAAAAGTAACAATCTGTACACACCAGCTGCTGGCAGCTTTGCAGAGCACACGTTGATTTCAAATGTTTGATGTCTTATGTCATTTAGAAAGCATGAGATCTGGATGAACAGCCCTCTCCAGGGTTTTGACATACTCTGATAACCAATCTGTTCTCTTGGACTTAGCTGGCATGCACAGGACAGATGTACCAACCACTTTAATGAAGTACTGTAAATTCTAATTTAGTGTCTGCAGAATAAATAAGGTTGTTCAGAAGCAATCTAACTTACTTACAGGTCACCATATTAATAACTGAAGGGTGCTGTCCAATACTACACAGCCTATGTTTATCAAGCAATTTCTCTATAGTTCCACTGTTCCTCCCAGGTTTTTAACAAAACTTACATCATTCTATTACCACATGCCTGACCTTCTATGTTTATTTTCAGGGACTAGCCTAAGCAAGACGGAGGTGCTAAACTGATGACACACACCCAGGCTCAGCCAACAGCAGACCATGTATCTACTACCTCCATTACTTGCTGGATCCCTAAGACCCTAGGCAATCTCAGTTGCTTTCATAAGATTTCCTCCAATTCTCTTCTGTGAAAGATATATTTTTTTACCACATTGAGTTTGCCTTCAGAGGTTTGTCTTCTGCAATATTATATCTTCTTTATCTTTGGGTACAGTTGTATTTTGTTGCTCTCCTTTTTTGGTGACATCTGTACTTATCTCACTTTCTTATGAAACAAAGGTTTTCTGTAGTGTAAAGTAACAAGAAATGTCAATTTCTACCTATTTCATATTTTGTTTTCCTGATAAAGGTACTTCCCCTAGAGAAGTATATGCCTGGTTTATTGATACTGACTTATTATAAAGGTCCAAGGAAATGTCAACACAATGTTGAAAAATTTTGTAAGACTCTGTGAAATAAGTCTGTGAATCATTTGTTTGCTGAAAGGCACCCTGATTTGGAAAGGACACAGACTAAGAAACAATACTACTGCCCTCCCTAAGATTAAGCAGCAGTTTTCAAGTCATTAAGCAATTGTCAATTTCCAATATTCTGCTTTGTCAGTGTGCTTAGTGATGATGAAAAAAAAATTATAAAAGTGCTACATCTTTTAGCTATTTATTTTAATGTGGTTCAAAATTATATATTTTAATAGTTTAGCATACTTTTTACAAGTGTGCCTAATCCCATTTTACTGGTTGTGACATTGAGGTATATGAAGGATAAATTATTTTTCCATTTTCTTCTCTCCCTCTCTCTTACATATATATACCTGATATACAATATGTTTGAAAAATTAATATAATACTTTAATTATCAGATTGTGGAGGAGCACTTCCTGGTCCATGGCATGTTTCAGATGCTACTGCAATTAATTATACAGAATAAGAACAGCAACAACTTTGATATTTTTCCAGAAATTTTATTTTCTCTAAATTCAGTTAGTAAAAATCTCAAAGTAGTTATATACTTAGAAAAAAACCCAAACCAACCTGTTGAAGTCTATTTGTTTTAGAACGAACAAAGAATATTGTAAATATTCTTACCATGTAAATGATTCAGGAGTTCCAAACTAAGTATTTCTACCTGAAATTTATGTCTGACTTGTCATTTACAAACGGAATATGGTAAGATGTGTTTCATGTGAGTATTTGACATCAAAGGAAAATGCTATATTTAGCATAGGTTTCTTTCTGGTTTTGGAAATCAGGTGCTTCATTGTATATATGAAAGAAGAATAGGTTAAGATTTTATGAACATGTAAAGAATACTGAAACTGTAACAAAATGTTTTTATTCAGTATTGGAGAAGCACTTTTCTGCTTGTTCAAATTTTAAAAATAACTTACATTCAGAGTCCTAGGAGCAAAAGAAATTGAAAAGGTTTTCTTAGTGGCTTTTTCTTATTTACTGATAAGTCTAACACGCAGTCAAAAAAGAGCCAGACTCCTCAGGAGTTTGGTGTGTTATTGATTATTTAGCACGAAGATATTTCAAATTACTTCTGCTTATTTAACTGCCTTGTCCACTTGAGTTTATGGCAATGATTTTGAAATCTCCTAGACAGCAGACTCAGGTCAATCAAGTAACTCAATGATTTCAATGGGATTGAGTGCAAGCCATAAAAAAAAAGAAGTAAATATATTTCAAGTTTATGAACATCAAAGCACATATACATACGTTTATGAACATCAAAATGCATATAAAGATCTGGGTTCTGTAGTACTTGCATGAATTTTCTGTTTATCAAAATACCAGCAAACTTCCTCAACTTTCTATCTGCCTAATGACAGGGCTTCTGTAGGACTTCTGCCTTCTTCCTATGTCTATTTTTATAGAGAACTATTGAAAGAGGCATTTAGTTGTTCAATGACAATAAGCAAAAGTGACTAATAACTTACTTGAGAATTCTACAGAACAGTCTATCCTAATAAATAAAGAAAACTTTCAATATGAAGGTATGTAACTCAGTTTTACTTTATTATTTTTTACATTTATCATTCTTAAGTTTATTGTAATTTTTTATAATTTTTGTAATCAACTTGCTGAAATTACTGTTACAGAATAATCTCAATGCACAAATTTGTACAAAGATTTTGTTCCTTGTATTCTTGCAGTTTAAAGAAGCTGCTTTGAAAAGTTTCTGCCCACTTACTAAGAAAAAATACTAAATTATTGAGAAAGACTTCCCTTAATTAATTTTATTGCTTTTTAAAGTGGTGTCATGTTTCTGGAATTTACTACTAAGATAATTTCAGTGCCATGCTATCACATCAAAAAATTGGTAAAATGACTCAGCCATTATCTTGATGTAATACTTATATGCACAGTGATCATAAGAGCCTATTCAGCTGTCACCTAGAAGGTCCATTAATCAAAATTGTATATTCTCATTAATAAGAAATGGGATTATCTTTTCCTTCAGTTTTCATACTGACAAGACAAGAATCTTAAAACCCGTCCTTTCAGAACTAGAGAAAGCTGAACTATTCAGATCAATAAATATAAAATATTCCATGTATAAAGTTATATTATTATATGAATGTATATTATTATATGAGAAAACTTGCAAATGATCAAATAATGGCTGGAATAGCTTCTTCTGAAGGCTTAGTTTCAAATTACCTTCCAGAAGACTGGATATGTTCATTCAAAGTCATATTGTGGGCCTTGTGTCCCTGTCGTATGGTGCCCCAATTTTCTTCCCTCAAAAGATACAGATAAATGGTTTAAACTTTGTGCTTTGTGATCCTGGTGAGGTTTGGTTTTGTTTTTGGTTTTATTTATTTTTTTTTCAGAGCTGAAACTGAATAAATTGTATTGACAACTGCAAATATCTGTGAATCAAAAGCAAAGCCAATACTTATCCAAATCCCTAAAGACTAAAATTGCTGTATTTTATAGTGCTCTGTTCATTTTCTCTAATAGAGTTATTCCTGTAATTTATGTCTGTGCTTTAATTGGAATTTACTTGATCTATTAAAAGTTTTACCAGAACTGACATGCTTCCATGAAAAGTCCAGGTTCTGATGGAATAAATCCAGCAAAAAGACATTTCATCAGAAAGTCCTCTACCAGATGTACAAATAAGACCCTTGAATTTCACTGTAATGTCAGCATGGAAGCTCTGGGTAATCTGAGGAGTGGCTGGGGTTGTTTAGCCTGGAGAAGAGGAGGCTAAGGGGAGACCTTATTGCTCTCCAGAACTACCTGAAGGGAGGTTGTAGTGAGGAGGGGGATGGTCTCTTCTCCCAAGTAACTTGTGATAGGTTGAGAGGAAATGACCTCAAGTTGCATCAGGGGAGGTTTAGATTGGATATTAGNCTTTTATATCATATTATCTAAGATATATATTAGATATACATATTTTATATGTATATATAAGACAAGGTCTTTGGGGGCAATCATTTGTCTACAGAAGAAGTTAGGAGTACCTTCATAGTTTTGTCCTTCTATGCAGTATTATAGCTGGGCTACAAGCAAATTAGGCCTTAAACAAGCATTTCACAGCTGCCTAAATCAAGATATTTAAACACCTGAGGATGCAGAGAGACATTAAGTACAATTTCCACAACAGCACATACAAATGACTGTTCTGTTGTTTTCCTAACAGAACTAGTTAATAATTAAATCTGAAGTGAATGGAACTCTGTAAATATCACCCAAGACTTATAGAAATGATTGTATAGAAATGAATTTATGAGACCAACATGGCAAGAACATGCTCTGTAGAACAGAGATTTTGTGTTTGGTCTGTAAGTGTGAATATGCGAGTCAACAGGCTCTTTCCAAACTGCTGCTGGTTGTGTGCTGTTATTAGACATTACTGACACTTATATTTTCTCTACAACCACTGATCAGAGCACTACTAAACAACTACTGTAACTGAATATGTGTAGTCACTGAGAATGGGATACATTTCCAGTTCATGACTGTATATTTATGACTGTATTGCGGACATTACCACTACTTGGAAAAGGGATTTCTATCACTGTCTTTCAAGCTGCTCTGCCATTTAATGTGGTTGTCCAAATGAAAAAGACTGCCTGGATGGTAATATAATTCTGTTCACATTGTAATCAAAATCAAAATGAGCTTTCATGAAAATAGTATTTGGATTTATCACACCATATTGAGAATGACTAATAGAAAAATCTAACATGATTCCTTATTTCTTTTTCTTTGGTTGATAAAGTAAGATACAACCCATCTTATTTTCAAGTTCAAGAGTATCTGATAAAATGAACAGACAGACTTTATGGTTAATAGCTTTTATCCTAATCAACAGATGAATGACATCAAGGATATAAATAGAAAGCACATATCCATACTGCAGTTTATCATTCTGTGTTAAAAAGAGGCAGTTCACATTTGAGCAAGTGAAGGAACTCAATGTTCCATCAGAGAAGGGCAAAAAATTATTCTTAGACAAATCTTAATACACATACATCTGAAGCACATTATGAATTTAGCAAGCAGTTTTCATTCCTGGTTCTCAACATGTTATAATTGTAATTAATATGACTCTGACTGAGAGATGGTCTGAACTTTTTTTTCTCTCTCCCTTTCTGTGAAAGACAGGTGGGGATAGAAAGATTTGTTACACTGAAATCAGTAATGATTGCTCTCAAAGGAAAGAGTGGCAATTTGGGCAGAGTGAAACCTGTCGGTTTCAGAGAAGTAAAATGAGCAGATAATTGCAATCTTCAACTTTCAAGGTTCACTTGAACCTTGAAATGAAACAAGAAAATTCATGTAATTTAAAGGCCTAAGTTGCTTCCTTTATTTTTCTAGTGTAAAGGTACTGACAGGAAGATGGGTGGGAAAGCAGAACCTCCTGGTTGTTTTGGTGGTGGTGGTGGTGGTTGGATTTTTTTTACCTTAATGGATCATCTAAAAATTATATCATGATGGATTCCATTTTACATGCTTCTTGTTTCTCTGACCTTGGGACTATGGGCCTCTATCAGATGTTACCCAAAACAGTTACCTTAATCTAGAACAAAGATTATTGGCTCATGAGCTATTGAAGCACAACAACATCCTCATCTCCACATCAACCTAGGCTGTGGTCATAATGCCCTTTTAAGGTCACACTGTCAAATGATGTATGCTACTCCTTACTTAGAAGTTACAGTCTGAACATTTTGAATACAGCAGGTACAATGGAGAGCCTCCTTACTAATTGGTGCACATTAATTGAACAAAGACACCTTTCATAATAGGCGACACAAAAAATACTGGGTGAGGCTTTCTTGGTTCTGTTGGTATAGGAAGAAGGCATTTACAGAACAAAACAGAACCCAATAACACTGTCTGGAGATGCTATGCTATGGCTACATCTGTACTGGTGAGCTAAATAAAACAATATCAGGAGCATGATCTTCTGTGCCCTCTAGTTGCCAGTACAGTCCCTAGTATATATCTGATTTACGCCAACATGAATTCTTTCAACAATGCCTAGGAATGATTTGGGGTGTTGTGTTATGAAGGACTGTTCCCAGTATTCCGTATGCTTGAGGCCACTCTGGGTAGTGGATGGGAAGTCAGCTGTATGAATACTATCTGAGCTGAGCCATTTGTCCTCAGAACAGGAAAATGATGTTTGGACTATTTTAATTACTGGTTTAGAAGTAGCCACTAGAACTGTAGTGAATGGCTGTACAAGTTTAAGTAAGAAAAACAGGTATATAAATGCTTAATTTGTAAGTCTTTTTCCCCTCTGAACGTTTTCTGTCACTGATAAAATAAAATTGTGAATTAGAGGGTATTCAAATCACTATTCATTCAATTTTCCAGACAGACCTATGTGCATAGAAAATGAAGGATATGCACTGTCAGTGATAGACACCTGGATTCATTCCACATATTTATAAAATTACTCAGCTCTAAAGACTAACTCAAGCCTTAGGTGAATTTAGCCATCCTTTGTGTATCCCACTATACTTCCATGCTTTTAGTTAGTTGTTGAGGCAAGTAAGCCCTAAACGTTTCTTCTTTGCATTGCACTTGATTTGGGAACCAACTTAGAGGAGTGAAATATCTCTTTTAAGTCATGATTAAATTCAAGCTTTGTGGTTTAAAAATCTCCTTTTCCACCCACATGGGGTATTAGATTATGTAGGAACAAACAGATAGACAAATGTCTGTATTCTTAAATCAAAACTACTTATGGAAGAAACACTAACACTGACAAGGTATGATGTTCCCTGGCACACTATTCAGAATATAGTGATCATCGTTTATTTCAAAAATGCTATAGACTTCAACTGATTATCTAGTATGTCTTCAACCAATGGTCACTCTGTAAAAGATACTATACTGAACTATCACTGTTTTTTTGTTTTTTTTTTTTTTTTTTTAAGAAGAGCTTCTGAACAAACTCTTAATATTCCACCTAGAAGGAGGAGATACCAGAAGACTGTGCTGGAATTCAATTATCTGAGACAAGTCAAGATTCTGACTTCAAAGGGGGTCACAATCAAATATAGGGACACAACCTCTGCTGCAGCCTCTCTACCTTGACTTTTTGCACTGTCCAATGCAGTTTCTTCTTTCTTTTTTTTCACTATAAATATCCACTTTGTTACTTACACACTTTAAAACCAGCTTTTTTTTAAAGAAAATCTATTTAAGTATTACTACTACAGGAGAAAATACAGGGAAATATCCTTTCACCCTGAAACAGTGAAGAATGGTATTTTTACATTTGGTTGTGTAAGCTCCCTGTTCGTAACACAGCTGGGGGCTTGATGTGGGAGGAATGTTTATACATGTCCACCAAACTCATCAAATTTTCTGGTTTTATTCAAGATGACTGTACACTCCTAGATATAGACAATGACAGCCCAAGACAGATTCATATAATCTGTAATTGCCTGCAAGCATTCTTCCAACCTCTGATACTCAGGACAGACACCTTTAAGTGAATCAGCATTAGAAAATAAATAAATTTTAAAAATATATTTATTAAATGGAAAAGTTATAGAAAAAAGTGTAGTTAACCTTTTCCAGTGCAGTCTACTCAGCAGATTCTTAAACAGAAAAATATCTCTTAAACATTTTTCAATTGTACATTAAAAAAACAAGAGAAATGTTACAGTAAGAAAGATAATGCTAATTTTCCTCTAACATCTTTCCTATAGAAGGAGTGTATTTACAAGTCAAACATCTATTGTAATTGAAACCATTACCTTTTTTTTTTTTTTTAATGCACCCAAATTAAAAGGGGATGAAAACTTTAACCTAGGAATGAAAACTTTAACCTAGGAATAGGTAGACTTTTTTTTAATGGCCAGTATGTTAGAAATTTTCAGACTTCTACCTAATAAAGTTCTTATAAGGCAGAAATTATTTTAATCAGTTGCACAGAGGAAGAAAGCAGATCATGTCAAGCAAGAAGAAATGTAAAACAGAAATTAATTAATTGAAATGTTCATTAATTGTAGAGATCAGTGACAATAAGATGAGTTGTGGACAGAAATTAGTAAGATATGTGCTGCAGTACTAGCCTACAAAGCACTAACAGAAAAATTAAAATTATTAAGCAGATATTTAAGATATTTTGATATATTAGTAGGAAGTATTTTTCTTTGGTTTTAATTTACTTTTTAAGGTTAACATCTAGGAAAAATGGCCAAGAAAAAACACAAAAGGAGGTTAAAAGCTACATAAAAATTGCAATAAATTGGCAATGGTAATGCTTGTGTGTGTACATACACTTCTTTTTATACACAAAAGAACATAAAATTTCCAGCAAATAATTAAAAAAATCCAACTGCTCATGCAATCCAGAATTGAAGAAGTGTATTCAATTGATCAAAGAAGATCAATTGAATTCCTATGATTTTTAAAGTATGGTTAATCCTAACTGACTTCAGAACTGAAAACATAATTCTTAGTCTGATTATATGATCAGTTTAGAAAGCTTAAAGGATCAGCTGATTATCCTAGTGTAGTTTCCATTGCTTGTGTAATTGCATGTATTTGGACTACTTTTATGAAAACTGGTTCTAATACCAAGTTTTATACCTCAGTCCATTTTTACAGTAAGAATATAGGGAAATTTCATATTATGTTGTTCTTAGTCATCCCCAATTGACATTAAAACACCTATTTCACTGAGGTGTATGTGAGCTGGGATCACCTATCTTTGTTGCTAATACTGAGTGGGCAAAGCTTCTTGGGAGTGAAGATTTTCTTCTTACATTACTCAATTAGCAGGACTGAAGTTTATCTGCTCGTTTTCATGATGGTGTTGCCAAATGTATGTGCAAGTTTTGTGTAAATATCTATGTGTATTTTGTCTATAAATCTCAAAAGACAGATCTTGTTAAAAATCCACAAAACCTGAAACAACAGAATCTGCAATAATCTCTTGTCTTTAACCATATCTGGTACTGATGTAAAATGTGAAGTCAGAGCAGGAATTTTTCTCACTCGTGCTCAAATTTACCAATCAAGATCTTTTGCTGCCAGCTAATCCATCTTAACAGTTAACATTTACACCTCAGAGCTATCACTAATACTGAATCTGAAGCTGATTAAGAGCAAGCAAAAAGATGAAGCTTCATGAAGAACCTCACAAAAAATATCGTTTTCCTAGTGAAAACCCATTGTAACGGTCCTGTTCTAAAACCCCAAACTAGATAAACATCTTTGAAATCACTCTGAAGGCAAAGAAAAAGTCAGGATGACATCAGAAAATTTGTGAGCTATCTTGCCTTTTTCTTGGGCTACTGGTATGCTCAAGTTAATTAGAAAAGGGCATATATCTTTGTTTATTGTTTAGATAGGAGTAACAAAATGTTCAGAGAGAGTCATCCTGTTTCCTGCACTAACATAATGTGGCGTAACCTAAAGCAGCCCTCAGTTGTTGGGGGCTGGGCACTGGATGGGGGATGGACAAGGGGGTTCCTGGAGCCAGGGAAGCCCAAGGGAGAGCAGAGCAGCCCTCCGCATCCCCAAAGCTCTTGGGAGCCAAGCTGACGCAACTTGGGCCTTGCCAGGAGCAACCGCAGGAGATTTAGATGGCCCGAGGGGGCACTTGCGACCAGGGTGTGGCGTGGCAGTTTGTGTGGAAGGGCATGCAAGAAGGGCACTGCACCCTGCCTGTACACCAACAGCCCAGGGAAGTGCTTGAGGTCTTGGCCACAATGGTGGCACTCGCCTCAGAGCTAAAAC
>VZTV01046357.1:0-11099 GCA_013400875.1 Anhinga rufa
GTCAGCAAGTCAGGGTCAGGATCCGCAAGGTCCACAGCCAGGCACAGACACTCCTACAGCCTAGCCCAGACAAGGACCAAGGACAAGGGCAGCTCTGTGCCATGGCTCCCAAGGGAAGCGGGGAGGCCCCAGCAGGCTTCTCTCAGCTCTTTGGCACATGGTTCTCTTCACAGCACTCTGATCCCAGGTTACACTCCACCATATCAGGGCAGACCTTGAACACAGGCAGCCAAACCTGTAGGACAGGGGGAAGAGGTTGCAGAGTCAGCTGGTGCACCCAGGGCCCTGAGAACATGCTGCCCAGCACAGTCAGTGAAGAACATAAAAATTATTTGAAGCGCTGACAGAAGAACCTGGGTACAACCGTGCCATGGGGGTTGGCAGTGTGAAAGATTGACAATCTGTGCTTCAGCTGTTTCAGGGTCTGGTCAGGAATGACCTTTGCAGGGCACTGTATGTGCGCTTTTGTTTTGCCAGTCTGTTGGGAAACACTTCTTTCTAAGCCAGAATAAATTTAAAACTGCCACTGGGATGTAATGACAAAGCCCCTCCAAGTTTTTCACCTATAACTTAAAACAGAAAAAAACAAATGTAAACTAACCCTGGCTTCCCATAAAAAAATCCCTCCATGCCACATACTCCTCTGTGATGTTTCAACTGCTCAGTTCTTTGGTCAAGCTATGTCCCAAAAGAAGAAAGCAGGCAAGACATACTGGCACCCCATTTCCTACCCTCTCACTGGTGACATTTGCCATAGCCCTGCACTGGCTAGATCTCGCAGGTATGGGCACCAGTCGAAACTCCCAACCCTGCCTACACGAGGAGGCAAAACATCCTGAGGTGGCAAAGCACAAGTGGCAGGTGAGAACTATCTTCAAAAAAGGAGCTTGTCAGATCAACAGGGGGAAGACTAAACCTTTGGAAAAGGGTGGCCATGATTATCTTATTGAGTTACAACAGGAAAAAATCAAAGACAGACACAGAGGGGAAGGGAAACAATGTGCGGTGAGCATCCCAATAGTGTTCCCAGCTGGACTGACACTGATATGCTGGCTAGATAAAGCTAGTCTTCTCTGCAAAGGCTACAGCAGAGAGCAATGGTCTATTGGAAAAAGAACATCTTTTATCAATATTGATAAATAAATGCCTCCAGATTATGTAAGCTATTTTGGAAAAAAGTCACATTTACAAGAGGAACCCGTATTTTGTCTCCTTCTGTACAGAATACTGAATGTATACAGGACTGTTACTGAATGTATACAGGACTGTTACTGACTGTGGTTCCTCTGCCAAGCAATTGTATTCCCATACTTTATATTTCCAGTGTGAAAACTCTAATGAAACATTTTAAACCAAAGCCGTTTCCTTGGAGCTGCCTCTGACCTTCTTTTCCTCCTCTCAGCCGAATCTCCCTGCCAGGATGAATTCAGACCTAATGTCTGCTCCTCCCACCAGGCTTTTGGATATGTGACAATATCCTAGTCACTGGGAGCTGTGCCTGCTGGTGTCCATTGTCTTGTGTCCAGTTTGGGAGAGGGCTTTTAAGGAAAAGCCCAGAATGAAATTTATGAAGAGTCCAATGATTTACAGGAATGGCCAACCATGTAGCTAGTTTCTGCATGCATCTATCAGCAACTTGTGAGTCCTTGGCAATCGATTCACAAGGCTCCAGCATGGGAACAGTTCAAGGCTCAAGAACAGGCTTTTGAAAGTTTAAAAAAAAAAGGAAAAAGCTGAAATGAGACACCAATCTCAAAATACTACAACCCTGTGCATCAGCTAGAGCTGTGGTAGGATAATGGGGGAAGCATAGCGGGGCTGCCTACCAACCTGCCATGCAGAGCCTGTTATATTCCCTAGCTGAGTCCTGACAGGCACAAAAAGGGGATACACAGTGACCAAAGGGGAGCTGCTGGCTGTGCTCTGTGGAATGCATCTGTGCCACCAGCGATGGGCACAGCGTGGACATGCCGTCTGATCACAGCTGCTGCTGAGTACAACCAAGCAACTAGGTCATGACACTGAGGTCCCAGTGCAGTGAAAGGAGATAACGTAGGGTCCAAGAAAGCTGCCACTCATAACGGAGACGCTGAGTAGGGTGTGTTGGCCAGGCAGAACAGGAAGGGGTCTGTGGGACAGGGGATATAGACCATCAGCCAGGTACAGCAATGTGCTGCTGATGCAAGGCCCTGGATAATCCAACAATGGTGCTCACAGTATGGTGGGGTACTAACAGAAGGAAAGCAAGTTATCTGCCTTATTTGCAAGCAGTCATAATCCATGGGGACATTATAAGCCCTTACCCCACAGTGTTATCCATGTCTCACTTCCTCTGATGTCATCTATACTGCCTGCCCTACATAGTTTAGGTACATGAACAAATACACACCTTGGTAGAAAGTAAAACCACTTTCTCTGTTAACATCTCCTATAATCGCACTGCAAACAGGGTGCAAAAACCTCTGCAGATATCTATCCAATTCCCACATTAAATCAGTACTTGACAAATGCTTTCATTTGAAGACCAACTACCTGCTAGGAATTCACAACTAGGCTTGAGCCTTTTGTCTACAAACTCTTAACTTTTCTTCTTCTGCCCCCTGTCCCCCCTTCCATCAGTGTTCTGCAATTTGCCAGCCTCCTTTATGTCTCAGTTATGTCTGCACAATGTGAGGCAGGCAGACTCATGTGCCCACAAACAGAAAAGCTCCTCCAGCTCACAATAACTCAGCAGGCTTCTGTGATTTTCAGAGACTGCATTACTGTGTGCCCATGTCTGCTGTCAAATTACTGCCTGGACACCGGCTCCATGGCTAACCTCAGCCTTACCCCAAACATGAAACTGTCCCCAAGCCCGCAGAAATATTCATCTCCTCTTGCAGCTCTTCTTACAGAGTGGTGTAAACCTGGCTGACGCTTCTAGGAAATAGAGAACACGCTTACCCCTCTGAAGACAAATTATGATTTTATGTTCTCTTCCTGCAACCTAACGAGAGTGGCTCTGCTCCCTATCATGCATTTAAAACACATCAAAACAGATTTGAAAGGTGGACAGTCCTCCTGAGGTTTCTACAGGAAAGTGGAGATAAAAGCCATAAAAATCAATCCTTCACATATAGCGGAGGTTGAAAAATAAAATCTAAACCTCAGTTCATTTTCCTCTTTAGTGCAAGTTCTGGCAGTCCCGGGACTGTTCTAACTTCTAGCTGCTTGTCACGGCTGTAACATCACAGCAGTGAGGAAAAACCCTGAGCACAGTTACTCCAACCTTAGCTGCCTTCCCCTTAAAACCTCCATCCTGCCCTACTCCATCCGAGGCTGTGAAAGGGCAATAATAATAGGAAGCTATTCCTAGAGGTCCTACAAGGGAAGCAGTCACCTCCACATCCTGCCTTATTTTAAATACCTGTACATAGGAAAGACGGCATGCACAGATCACACACAAACCTGTAACTGATGCAAGATTTTCTCAAGTCCTAGATGTTATTGACTGAAATAGCTGTTGTCTGTTTCAACCTTCTCCTCGAGGTGTCTCCACCTCCCACTACAATGTCACAGCAAAAGAAGTTCCCTGGTGGTCTGCAAAGAAGCAAAAGGAGCAAATGGCAAGACACAACTGACATTGTTTATACAACATAAAATTAATTCTAAATCAACAATTCAGAGAAAGTAACATTGTTGGGTAAAAAGTAGACAAAAAGAGTTATTTTTTGACATAACAATAGTTAATTTGTTGACAGATGGTGCTACTAATATTTTACATATAAAAAGCACTATACCCCAAATCCTCAAAATGTTTTAGAAAAAGAAATAGACTACTATTCTTCAGTCTTTTACAGAAAAAGTGAGGCATAAGGCATTTATGGGGCTTTGTCAAAGTAACTGACAATTTAGCACCAGAATGAAGAATAGAATCCAGGCTTTTTAATCCCTGTTACTCAGTTATGTGCATTATTTTAAAGCAGCCCTTGGATTTACTCATTTTAGTGTAGGCTGGGTAAAAAGGAGCACTAAAGCAGAAAGAAACATGTGTTCTACATCTTAAAACAAGATTTTCCTTGCAGAATGGCAATAAGGATACCCTGCAGCCTTAGGTTTTCTATGCAGCCATAAAGCCTTCATCCTCTTGACTGTGCTGGTAGCCAGGATAACCCCCAATCCATATTCTATGCCCAGCGCATGCTGCGGGAGGCAAAGATAACAAAGGCTGTGACAGAACTCCATCAGGGAAGTCCTTTTGGGCCCCATTTCCATCAGCTCATAAAAGGAACAGCCTGGACCCACATGCTGGGCTCTGCTAAGGCTGCTCCAGGCTGCAGCTCTTCATTTGCAAAAGAAATGACCCATTCATTTCTCTCTGACCTCTGCAGACACTTCAGACTGCTGACCTCATCTGCCAATGGCCCCCACCACTGCTGCGAGCTTCCTCAAACAGGTGCTCCCAGACTAAAACCTCTGCCTTCCCAGGCAAGCTGAACTAACGCAGCTTCACGAGGCCTGTATAAGGGCTGCCAGGGAGCTGCTTGTGCACAGGCTGGCACGTTCAGCCCTCGAAGCATTTATTTCCTATCCAAAAAAGCAGAGGCCATATGAAAAAGAGGTGCAGGTGAGAGGATGTAATTTCAACTGAGTCAAATGAAGTTAAAAAATACACTTGCTTGTGTGTGTGTACACTTGACATCGCAGATCTCTTCCCTGCAACTACTGACAGCAGCACTTTGCAGCTGCACTTTGTAACAGTGTGTGGTTGTACAAGCAAGTCCTGTGGTTCCTGTAGAGAACTGAGTGGCTTGTGGCTGGGGCATTCCCGTCTCTGCAGCAGATTTCCAAATTCAGTTTTGCGTTGACGGATGAAAGGTGACAACAATACTTCAGCAGGGGAATTGGTGTGCTTGCATTGCATTCCAGGAAAAGGACACATCTCCTCAGCCATGCCCATCACCCGCATTTACCCTGGCATTTGCAGCCTTATTACCAAGAGTATCACAACCCATATTGACGTTTGTTCTTAACAGCCCCATTCTAGAGAGAAGATGACGCCCTTTCACAGCTAGGCACAGGGTAGAGAGTCTCTTGTCAAAGGTCACCAAGACATTCGGTGGCTGAACCGGGAATTCAGTGCTGGTTTTAAGTCCAAGTTCAGAGCCCTGCTCACTGGACTAATCTCTAGATAATAACATCTTTCTACTTGGCAGAGAGATGGGAGCTTTCAGGTATGTTTGGAAGAAACCTGAGGTCTTCACATGGAGTCACAGATATACGCAGCACAGACTAACATATTTTTTCCATAAACTGGCATAAAAATAAAGCAAACTAGGTCAGTTCTTCCACTGGTCTCCAAAGAATACCCAATTATCGGAATGAACATAACCATCCTTAATAAGTAAGCCGGTTTGGAAGCTGAACTGTTTGTTCCAAGTGCCACATACACACCAGCTTTTGCTACTGGCAGAAGAGGCCTGTGAATCAGAGCCTGAAGTCTGATGCAAGAGAAACTTGGGTGTCTCAAGCTGCTTTCCCCGGCAGAGAACAACCCTATTAGTTTGAGAAAGTCCCCTGCCTGCTTTCTCTCTGAGTAATTAAGAGTGAAATCCTCCTCTCTGTGACCCCAATGCTCTCAGCCTAGGCTGATTTACACATGAAAGGAACCCTCTGAGGGGCTTTCTCCCTTTCACATTCACAACCAGGCAGGACCTATAAATAAAACCTTTCTGAAAACAGGAGCTTTCAAAAAGGTCTGTGTATGTGCACAAATGTATACGAGAGAAAGAGAATGCATGCTGCACTTGAGAATGCGTGTGTGTTTGCATGCATATGTGAAGAGCCGGTGAGAAGAATGTGCCTTCATACACCAGCCCGCATGCAAACAAGTGCACTCGGAAAAGCATCTACCTGGATGTGTGAGTGCGCAGGTAGCTGGGAGCGCTCACAGGAGCGAGGGGGCACCTCCAGGCCGATTTCCAGCCAGCACTGTTCCAGGGGACGTTCACCCAGGTCAGCCGAGTCGCTCTAGAGTCACACACGGAAAAAAATGAGAGCAGATTTAGACCAAATCACACATGAGTGTGTGCTTGTGATGCACTTTCCCTCCACAAAGCAGTAAGGTACCTGCAGAACAAAATACTAGTGTTTTACATTGCTTTGGATATAATGTGGGAGGTAACGGAGGATCAGGTCTCATGGCATGCATTCCTACGGCTTTGACAGAAGGTGAGATTTTTAAAAGGCTGCATCTCCTCAGCAGCCTGGGACAGAGAGAACTGGGGTGCATTTTCCAGGGCTGTCACTGTTCAAAAGCCATTTTTACAGTTTGTTGGAACACAAGACCCCTCAAAGTTTGAAAAATAAACAATGGGACTGATGCCATGAAAATGGAGGTCAGAAAATCAAAGACTAACTGCCTTCACAGTGGCTTATAAACACAAAAAAGCCTAGATATGAACCTGCGCTCTCCCTCCCCCGCCGCCCTGTTCAGCCATGTGCCTAGGCAGGCAGGACATTTCCCCTTCCATGAGGCCTAAGGACCCTACGCAGTTTCCAGGAAACTGGCAGTTAGTGTGACCCTGCCCTAATACAAAACAGGTGACAAAGAGCTCTGAGCCAAGCCAGGACAGACCGCAGGGTTTCATAAAGCAGGTACTGCTCTGTGAGTCTTTGCCCCTGTTAAGAGGAGGCTTTTTAAGACCTGGCTACAATGTGATAATTTGAGAACTGCAAACTATTTCATTCCACTCCTCCTAACCAGCTGAATCAGTTGCTTACTGAAACTGCACCCGCGCTCTGCTAACGCCAGCAGTCGGGCTGTGCGCTAGCACCACTGGAGCTGCACCGCTGCTTGGTGGGAGACTCCAGGGTGCGAGGCGGGGAGCCGGGAGGGGTGCTGCACCCTGCATCTTTCTGACTTCATCACTGCTAATCGCAGCTCTTAGATCTCTCCCCTACCCAATTCTTATGCAAACGTTCTTAGCAGCAGCAGGCAGAGAAAGGCACAAAGCAGGAGACATAAGGAGCGCAAAGCCTCACAGAAGCGCACAAAGCGCAAAATGTCTCTTCTGCCTGTTCAAAAACTCTTCCCAGCTACTTGCACCAGGCAGGAGTATGTGAGCAGGGATGCAGAGCTCCCCTCCTACCGAGCTCGCAGCTAAAGCCCTCCCCCAGTTCCCAGGGTCTTCAAATGAAGATTTGCATAGTACTTCCAGATCATTCCCGAGAGAAGGGACAATGGCTCTCTCAACGCCCTCTTCCCCCCTCCCTCCTTCACTTACAAAGCTGATAAAGCCCTGGTGAAAAGGGGAACAAAGGATTTACAGATGGCAGAATATTGATTTCTGCCGTTCCAGTACTACAGGGAGAATATGAAGAACCCCCCAGAAATTCTGTGAAGTTTGAGACATAGGCGCTATCTCCGCAGCACCAGCTCCCGCGTTTGTTAAGAGAGTATCTGACAGAGCCAATGTTGCCATTCGAGAGGGGTGAGCGGGTCCCTGAAAACTTGAAAACGCACAGAGATGAGATTACAGTCTGAAATCCCAGTGAGCACGTTTGTTGTTCCCAAACCTCCTAAGCGGAGAGGCACTTCCAGCGAAAGCAGTTTGCCACCAGGCGGGCCGGGCCGGCATTGCTCTGAGAGCCTCCGGCCCCAGCTGACGGTGTCGAAGGCTTTTATGAATTGCATCTCATCAGAGATTCATGCTGTTATCCGCGTCCTCTCCGCTAGCCAGCACTGCAGCTAGGAAAAACGGGAAAAAGAAAGGTGAAAGACTAGTCTTTGGAAAGCGTCCTTTGATTCTGAATTACAGCGGAACCTCCCTACCTCAAAACTCACTTTCAGGGCCTGAAGGCTAAAGCTTCCTGCCTCCACAAGCATTTCTGTGCTTAGCACATGTAAACCCAAGCTTTATTTTGTTCAAATTTTGCTAAACTGAACAGCGATACGGTCCAAAGTGTTGAAACCAGGTGCTGCACGTCACGGCGGCACACCCAGCAGGAGGTTTTTACCGGGTAGCCACATCAGACTGCAGGAGTTCTGGCCTGACCTCCCCCTGTCCCACCACCACACTGAAAACAGCTTTCTCAAAGCGACTGGCTACCAGCGCTTCATTTTTTTCTTTTCCTTTTTCAGAGCTAACTTTGTAGCATTTCCACACTCAGAAGGCTCCCAGGATGCTGGATCTTTTTGAAAAAATGTGTATGTTGAAAATTCCTGAAAGTGTTGGATTTGGGACCAGATTTTTAAAGGTGATAAGCTAGTTTCTAAATCAAACTATAGGCCCTCAAATAGGTCAGCTTTGGAAAAACCTCACGTTACGTCCCTTCTGCAAGGCAACAGCACATACCAGTAAGTGCAAGAGGGTGTTCCCACGCCACAGGTCAATAATCCAGACAGAGCTACTGAGCCAGCGGCAGCTGGCTGTTCATTTGCCAATATTTTCCCTACACCTTTGTAAAAACACAGGCTGTCGGGATGAGTGCGATCATCACAGTGACAATAACCATTACCTATTGCACAGTTAAACATATTTCATACAACTGTATTAAAACATTCTTCACACTACTTTTTAAAAGGCCTAGGTTTCTTCAAATACCTCTCTGGCTTATCTCAATGAAAGGAAATTTTTCACATGGTGTCTGTGCCTTCTAGCAGTCACTCCCAATTTCCACCACATTTAAAGAAGAGGTGAATCAGACCCATTAGACTCCTGACACACCTAATGTGGAGATTAATCGCAGCTGTTGGGATGATAAAGCCTAAAAAAGTCCCAATTTCAGTGTAACTCAGGCTGTAATGGAACCACCAGGACAGACCTGAGCCCCATTTTCAGTTGCTCTCCCCGAGCCCCTTGGAGCTCCATGGATGGAAGAAGTGCTCACAAGGAACTCCTTTTAACCTGGGGCAGCCATACTAAGAGCTGCCACTACTACGGACTGCTCTCGGTGAGCATTTTCAAGACTGTCAGAGGAGTGAAGGTGTCAGGGAGAACTAGGGAGAAGCACACCTCGGCTGCTCTCACCTCCTGCTGAGCACTTCCACGTTGTCTTTTGAGGCTACTGCAGCAGCACAGCTCACAAATTCTTTTTCTTTTAGGCAGTACCATTTTATGCCTCTTTCCTCATCCTAGACAGATTTCTTCTTGTTTTCCTGATCCTTTTTTGTTTTCTCCCCTTTGCAAACATTAGTCTGTTGTTTACTTAAGGGTTCTTTTTGCTACAAACAGGAATAGTTTTGTTCATGTAGCTCCTGCTATAAAAACACCGTAATTTGCTTTAGGATACAGAACTTAATCTTGGTTTCATCACTTAAATATTATACAAGATAAATCTTCCATCTTCTGCTCCCAAGAAAAGTCACGTCCAAATTCCTTTTAAAAAGTCTGACATTACACATCTCGTAAGCCTGAACCCAAAGGATGCAGGCAGAGGACGGCAAAGTCTACCTCCCACGTGGACAAGCACTTCATGACGTGACGCTCCCAGCCCCATTCAGCAAAGCAGGTGTGCGTGCACACGGTGACGCACGTGGTGAGCTGCAGCGGTTTCAGGCCTGCACTGCACAAATCGCATGGGGTCGATGAAGAGAGAACACACAGTGCCGCCAGGGAATAACTTCTCCTTTCAGTATGGAAGCAAGACTATTCTTAAAATGATTTATTAAATGAAATAATATGAAAGCAAATTACTGGAAGAGGCAATTGTGATTTAAAAAATAAATAAAGAGAATAACAAACAAACCGAAGTACTTACTAACAGCTTACACTGCAAAGATACAGTAAACATAAACAACTGAGCAATATTTTTATGCCAAGCTAAGTTTCACAAGTGATCCTGGCCATCTTACCATTCCTATATGCTGCACAGTAAATTTGGACATAAGCCTTGCTCCAAGTGTTTTCCAAGGGAAAAGAAATCATGCTCCCCAACAGCAAACTCAGAAAAGTGATCGGTTTTGTGGGACCAAGGTGAAATGCGAGCCTGTACCACCCCCGGCCAGAGCAGCACCGTGGAACAACATAACCCCACACCAGGACACAGCTCTCGCGCTTCTCCTTCAGCCCCTCTTCACCTTTCACAGGAACCTGCTTCCTATGACAAACCTCCTCCTCCTCCTTCCACACACACACAGTTAGGAGAAAAATGCAACTCCTCCACCATCATTTGCTCACAAAGCAGGCTTTACCAGCCCCGTTTCTCTGCTTTCCCAGTCTGTCCATTTCAGTCCCTACATCCACTGCCTGAGCCCTCTCGTTTTACCAGAGTTTTAAGTGTCTGAAAATGTACTCTCCAAAGGTCAAACAGCCAACCATCAGGCTCCAATAAAGAACTATATTAAAATAGGATCTTCATATTTGCAAGTTAATTATGACAATTTTTTTTTCTCCTGACAGTCTTCACAGAATCCCAGCGCGGCGGGGGTCGGGAGGGCCCTCCGGAGCTGCCCCCGTCCAGCCCCTGCGTGAGCAGCACCCCCAGAGCAGGGGCACAGGACCGCGTCCAGGCGGGGTGGGAATGGCTCCAGGGAAGGAGACTCCACAGCCTCTCTGGGCAGCCTGGGCCGCTGCTCTGGCACCCGCACAGCAAAGGGGTTTTTCTCATATTTAAGTGGAATATTGTGTTTATTCAAGTGGTGTTATTATTTCAGGAGAATCATCCCAGGAATCCACATAATTAAAGACACATCAGTGGTAACAAAAATGTAGTTCATAATGACAAACATCTTTTTACTGTTATGACTGAAACAGTTTCTATAACCCAGTGATGGGATTGGTCCCTAATGTGAAAAAGTCACATTAACAACTGTTTTCTGTTGTCGATGAAGGAAACCCAACTGCAGCCATGCGATTGATCACCTCACGGCCAGGAAATTCTACATAGGATGCCGGGGCTGCCTCCCAGGCCACCGACACTGGACATACAGTCTCTGAACGTCACTCCTGGACATCCACCGGGGAGACGTCCCTCCCCAGCTCTGCCCACCATGCCAGAGACAGGCCTTTCCTCCTGCTCTGGAGAGCCCTGTCCCACCCGGTGGGAGCCAGCACAAACCCCTGCCAGCCGCCACAGCCACGCCACCGCAGACCCCCTTCTCGGCGCCCCTCCGCACC
>VZTV01046358.1:0-17146 GCA_013400875.1 Anhinga rufa
GGGGACACGGGGCGATGGTTATCGCCCTGCATGACACAGCGCAGCGAGGGGCAGGACGGAAGGCCTCGTCTCACCCCGACATGAAGCCTTGCGCCCGGCCGGGGCCACCGCGGGCCCGAGCGGGGGGCTGCGCCCCCAGCCTCCCTCTGCAAACGCCAAGGAAGGCCCGGCGCGGCCTGAGCGCCGGGACCCGGTTCCCCGCGGCCGGTCGCCGGCACAGAAATAAGGCAAATCTGCTCAAGACGTGGCCCAAAAAAGGCCGAGCGCTTTGTACATCTTGCACTTCTCCCGACAGTCGTGAGCGCTCAGGTGTTGGTCCGGCATAGCACGACTTGGCGGTGGTACGGGCGCTGAAGTGGGATTAAGCAAAAACTCAAAATATTCTTTTTTTCAAGTGTTCCACTTGGTACCGAGGAGCTTTTTAGGAGTTAAACGCAACCTGCGATACTGTTACAACGCTGTCAGCAAAGCGCGTAGCCTCTGCCAAGCTCCGCTAGCACCTTTTTCAAGTAAAAGGGATAAGAAAGATGCGCATTTCCATGTGGTCCCACTTGGTTTTCCCCCAAAGACACACCGAGACCTGTTAAAGTCAGTTTAGTTTACATCAGGAGGTCTAGGTTGCACCCAGGGGCTTATTTACTTCAATATAAAAATCATCCTGCCTGAATGGAGGACATTTCTAAAATAATTGCAACTAAAATTATGTGGTTTTTTGTTTTTTTAATGTGCTTTTTTAAAGTGTTCTCAAAACGTTCTCCCAGTCTAAAATGATCAACGCTACTCAGGCTGAAATTTAGGTCACTTACATGGCGAATAAAGATTAATCAAAAACATTACAGAATGTGGTAACATACATACTCACCTGGTAATTCTAAAAGATGAAATATCTTTATTGGCAAATCTGAACCACGCTAACCTGAAGCAGAATTCTTTTCATGAACAGAAGGTCAAACTTTTAAAATCCATGTGTTTAAGACCTGGCCCTTCAACTAGTCACGTAGGTATGCGGTGCACCCTTCCTAGTTTCCTGAAAATTAAAAGACCTCTGGTTAATCAGCTGTGTGAACCAAGACCGCGGGGTTTTGCCTCAGTCTGCTTCTTCACAGGTTTCAGGCGTTAGGTCTTGGTCCTCCCGCTGCTCTGAATGGTCCGAGAGTTTTGAATTGATACAGGAGGAAACTGATGCAGGGCTTGATGCACAGTGAGCAATTTCAGTTGGGTTTTTTTAAGTGTGATTTTTTTTTTTTTTTGCAGTATGATGTTTATACACACGAGCAAAATACTCCACCGTATCGCAGAGCTTCGCCTTTCTTTCTAACTTGCTGTACGCCAGTTTGTGCTGCGTGACCAAACCTGATCCCACACACGCTCCCAAGTTGAAGCACAGGAGTAGGCCAGTATGCTTCGGGGGGACCTGTAAGGTTAAGTATCGATTATCTACAAGTGCCAGCATGGCAATAAGAACAAAGCCGAATTTTGCTGGAAATGGGTGTGGGAGGTATCAGTTTTGCTACACCCACTGTCCTGAGTCACGTGACTCTTAAAAATCATGACTTAAAATGTAAGTCTCTATTGTCTCCTGATTTTAACATTTTTAAAGTCATTATACTGAAGACTTGCGAACAACTTTGGGGCCCACAAACTTTTTAAAAAAAAAAATACTAAGCTTGTGCTTTTGCTCTTAACTGTGTCTCCTAAAAGACTCACAGGGTCAGGTTTTGCAATATTTCTTGTTCTCATGACATAACAAAACCCATTATTCCCCCATCCCTTTCATTTTTTAGCCCTTTTTAAAGATTGTACTTTTTCAGGTGAAATATACTGACCTTCTTGGTCACAAGGGGCGTTTCGCTGGAGCCAGGACTCTGGGCAACTGTAAATGTGATATAACAGAGAACGCAGAAGCTGTATGGTTTTTATCCGCTGAGGTATGGTACCTCTGTGGATAACATGAAGTAAAAAGACTCTTTCAGGAAAAAAAAAAATGAGAGGCTCAGAATATCTTAAAACTTTTATTCTTTTTTCCTTTTTTCTCAAAATGCATCATATAATATCACATTACATGACTGAAATGAAAACATCCGATTCATTTTTACAGATTAGCCACAATAACCTCTGTGATTTATGCTCATGGCATTGGAAATGTTTGATAGGAGGCAAGGGCCAACTTGTAAAAATAAATCTTGTATTTTCTTCTCCCTCTGTTTTGCCTTGTGTTGAGGACATTCGCTGCCTTTCTGGAGAAGCTTCAGCAGTCAATGTATTATGTATGAAGTAAAAACCCCTACAACAAACCCACAGCAAAGACCGACAGACCTGTGTTTACTGTTCTGCACTATATGTTACTACACAGTCTTGCAATATTAAACCTAGCCCGAAACTAGACTTTGGAACCAGGCAGCATGCCCAAAATTGTGATAATCTCCTCCACAGAAAAAAAATAAAACAACATTGCTGAAAGCTGAAAAGTTTGGTTTCAGTCCCCAAACTCCTAATGTACTTACACGTGGAAGTTCTTTTAAATTACATTACGTACATTTACATTATGTGAAAATCCATACTAAAAGTCTCACAAACCGGCTCAAGCCCTGCTCTTCTGCATAGCGCGCATGAGAAAGCCCTCACTGTCAGAGAGAATGAAAACAAAGCTGATCGGGCTACAGGAAGCCTTTACCTCAATTTAAAGTCTTTCGAGGGTTAGCGTGGATGTTTGTCTCAAACAACTGACCTGGATAGCAAAATACCCAGCCCATACCTGGCAGCTGGAGATCTGCCAAGTTTCATTCTTTTGCACAGGGACTCTCTCATGTTAAATTCATATTTAGGCAGCTATTAAATCTGGCCCACTGTGTGGTTAAGGCACAAATGGGATTTTGGGGATCTGGGTTCAGTCCCAGCTCTGCCACAGACTTCCTGTGTGATCTTGGGCAAGTCCTCTCACCAGGCTCACAAAATTCAGCAGGTTTGGAGTTGTTTTGTTTTTTTTTAAGCCCCTGCTCTAGCAGTCAAGTCATTACATGAAATTCTCCGTTCGCTGGCATGAATAGATAAATAAAGTAAATAGGCAGTGTTTCAGCTTTTAAGGAGATAAGCTTGAAACCACGATCAGAGTGTAACCTCATGGCTCAAAGTCAGAGAACAAATTTTAGAAGTCCTTTTCAAAATGGGTGTCTGGGCCATGAGTTGGAATATAAAGTTCTACAGTCTTCATTTCTGCACACCAATTTCTATTTGTAAAGTCAGGCTCATTTTGCTTTTTTGCTTACAAAATTGCTTATAAATTGTTTGTGTGATGTTCAGATGAGACCAAGACTAGAAAACAGGCAGAATCTCTTATGAGAAAGGCTTTATCAGTGTTCTGTGGCTTGTTTTTTTGAATTTCCCCTTTGCACAAATTACTTCTTTCAGCATTATTTCAGCAACGAGTAAAAGAAAATCCCATCGTGTCAGATGATTCTCCTGTTTTTGCCTCTGCAGAAGCACCCGCAGTAGTATGTTTACAGGAAACGCCTGCTGCAGAGGCACTCTGGTAGTTAGACACGGTCTCAGATTTGACTAACATGCTCACATGATTAGATTTACTAAATGAAGACACAGATGAGACGGTGATGAGAAAGCTGCAAGCAATCAGGTTCTTGCAACATCAGATAATCCATGAAGCGACTTTGTGCAGTAACCATGCAGAAGGCGCCCTCCCCGCGCCCTCCCCCCCAAGAATGTGCCTGGCTGTTGCATTAGTAACTATCTCCTCAGCCCATATTCAGTTACCAGGCTCCCTCCTCGCATCAACAGTGGCTTTTTTTTTTCCTTCCCTTTCCTCTCCCCCTCCTTGCATTCTAGACCAAAGTGCTGCATTCTTGAAAAATGCATTCGTAGGTATTTTTATGCTCAGCTAAAATTTGAAGGTTTAGTTACTTTCTAAGCAGTTTATAGTGAGAAAGAAATTGCAGGGTTTTTCTTTTACTGTTTTATACATCCTGTCTGTATAAACTCACAGATTTCAAATCCTGTGAGGCACGTTGACAGGACAGCTATTAAAGATTTTCTATTTGACCTTGATTTTGTTTTCCCTGCATATGAACTTTAACAGACTTGAAGCACGACACATCTTTTCTTTTTACTTCTCACAGTACACATAGCATAGGAAAAGACATTTAAACAGAAGCTTGTTCAACGGCACGTGGATTTCTCAAAACAAATATATCCCTTTCTCGAAGCCCGTTTTGCTCAACCTACAGTTTTGTTCCTGTACTTTGTTCTGCAAATGGATCCTTTTCGAAATGACGGCACGCCAGGATGTGCATGTTCTCTTTTCTTATAACTCATGGGGCGAAAGATCTGTGGGATCTTACTGTTATTTACTCAAGCACACGTTAGTTGTTTGGTGGGGTGTCTCACAATGGCAAATAACAGCAGCGTTGTTGCCACTGTGGTGATAGGAGAATAAAGCTTTGCATGGAGAAGTGATATCTTTTATTAGACATAGCTGGAAGAGAGAGAAGAGCTTTCAGGCATGCAAGCCCTTCCTCAGGACTGAAAACAGAAACAAGCTTCAAGCATGCATACGTTTGTGGGGTGAATGAAGACAAATACAGCACCGAAATATAAATGATGTAAAAAAGGCTGCTTGAGAAGATAAGCAAACTGGAGATAATGAAGTCATACCCTCTCTGCCCAGAAAGGCTCAGTTATCAGCACCACAGGCCCTAAACTTTTGTTGCAACTTTCCAAATTGTCCTTCCCGGACACACATGGCCTTTGCTCTGAATATCAAGAGTCAGCTCTAGAGACTGGCTATTAATCCTCTCTTCCTTGATCGGTCTGAGCTTCCAGCCTTCTCACTCTCAGTGTATAAACTACTTCTTGCCACGGCTTGGATATGGCAAAATAAAAGCATATTTGCCCATGCTAATTAGCACCTGACACCATTCTGCAATTAGGAAAAACAAAATCCAGTAATAAAAGCCCAACCCTGAGCTGACTACTCACACATACAGAGGTCCCAACATTGAAGCCTAACTGTATTGTTTTGACATGAAATGCTTAAATCCTGCCTTTGTTAATACAACTTTCCTTACTCCGTTAGTGAGCTTTGTTCACGCTTGTTACAAAATAAGGTGATCTACACCAAAAATCTAAGATCCTACAGAGCTCAGAAGCCTGTAAAACAAGAGCTTTACAGCCACGTCTCCATGCTGTAGGTGTAATTCAAATGTCACCTTTTTCTCCACTTCTCCTTTTGGGGGCCATCTTCCATTTTGCCTCCCATTAAAGAAGTCTGCCGCCTCTTTGTTTTTATCTTAAACCAATTGAATCGAAATTTCAGGCACACCAACAACAGGCTGTGTCATCAAAATAATAGAAGCCTGTCAGGTTTCACAAGATGTTCCCAAACCGAAGAAGGCATTTCTAGATTAATTCCCTTCCTTCCTACGGCATATTCAAAGTGCATTCAGAGACCAAAGCTGCCTTAGAGGGTGGCAGTTACTGCTGCTCGCAGTTGTGCTGTGGAGGCAGATTCCTAGGAACTGAACCATGGGCAAGGAAACGAAATTATCTGCCTTAAGATAGCAGGGAGACGGAAGACACTTATGCATATTAATTCAGAGTTAAGGAAGTATTCATTTTGTAAAAGGGTTTTATGTAAGATTACCCCAGACTCCATCAGGTGTAATCCCTGGGAACAACGTGGTGACTTCATTTAATTTTTTGAGACATAGTTTTGCAGAAGTATTCACCTTAGAGTATGTCCTCGCGCTCGGCTGAGGCACTACTCCAGCGCTTAAATGCCCAAATTGTAGGGCAGAGGGAATGGGATACAAAAAAGTAATTTTGTGATTCTTTCCAAAACTTTCACAGTGTTAAAAATACTAATGTTATCTCATAAACTGAAAGTGCCGATGCATTAATAATGGATGATGGGATTCTTGCACATGTGTTTATTAATTTATAAACACCACACAGCCTCAGAATGAAAAGGTGCTCTATAAATAGAAAGCTAATATTGATCAATCCTGAAGTGGTTTTACCATTCTTGGAGGGTTACAGCATTTTTTCTTCTTCCTAACCTGATAACAGAAGAATTCCCCAAGCTTGGCTCTTTGTTATCATTATTTGTTTCTTCCTAGGATTGCTATTGTACCTTCCTTAACACTTCCTCCTTGTATCAGAAATGCAGGGGAAAAAAAAATCTGAGGCTTCTTAATGTTGTGAATGCCATAGAGCTGGTATGACAAAAATGCGCATTTGAAAGGTTATTAAAAAAAAAAAAAAAGAAAGAGACAAGCAATTGTTCAAAATGAGGTATTAGCATGACAGTTGACAAAGGCATGGTATGTTGCCAGATCTCACCGGTTTCTAATGCTAGTTAAGGAGAACAAGCATTCCTTGATCTGAGCGAGAGTTGCCTCGCATGCTCTCTCACACACGGCAAACGTGCTTCCCCGTTTCCAGAATTATTGTTCCGACACCGTAAGAAGATAGCGATATCATTTTACTTCAGAACACATTAGCTTTTTTTCCCCCTTTCACAACTGACCAGTAACCTGATCCCTGTCCTTACATTTGGTATGTTTATTTGATTTACATTTTTCTGCTTCCCTCTTGCAAAACAGCATTCTTGCAAGCGCGCGAGAGGACACGGTTGGTGCTCTGATAAACAGGTGATGAACATTTGCCATTTATGTTCTGGGATAAAAGGGGAGGGGGAACAGGAGAACCCACACTTCCCAGGTCTAAGACACTTTCAAGGAACTTTCGAAACCAAGCCCAAAGCGCAGCCTCTCCGCGCAGCTTCCACAACTCCTGCCGCGCCGCGTCGCGCCGAAACTTCCCAAACCATCCCACAAGGGAAGCTTTGTCGGTGCGCTGCCAATACCCCGGCTCAGATACAGGCACCTCTCAATAGCCAGCCAGTATCCGAAAACAGGCCAAATTAAAGTACACGTAAGAAAAATTCTGAGTTCCTGCTTACCTGGCGTGCCTTCCCTACCAGACTTCCCGCGCTGCTGGGATGCGGTTGGATAAGGAGAAGGCTGGGGCTGCTGCTCTATCTGCTGCCGGTGCCAGCAAGGGGCTGCTCGAAGCATGGCTTCAGCTGGTGCGTATCAATATCACACTATTGCCTTTAATGGAGCCACAATAATTTCCAGCAGCTGTGACTTTGCTGCAGCATTGTAGCACGCTCGAGAGGAGTTCTGATTTTAAAACCCACTATTCTGTGAGGCCTAATCCTGCGGTGATGGGCAGGTGTCGGGTGGACACAGCAGCCCTCTGAAGTCTGCCTGTCAGCAAGCAGGATTTCCACTCGCACATGGAAATTCAGAATTTGACATTGGTGTTTTGCTACAATGGAAGTATTTTATATGGGACGGAGTAATACCTTCCCTGCGGTCTGTTTGTGTCAGGATATTATTCAGAGTAAATCATCAGATTTTGCTTCATTTTTGCCATTGTTGCAGTATTTCCTGTATGACTTTTTTTTTTTCCTCAAAAGAAATCAGCTATTACTTCACATCGAAGCTTTTGAGAAGACTTTTAAAAAAGAAATTAACATAACTGGAAATTTTGCTACAGTTAAAGTCCCTGTTTTCAAACAAGACGCCGTGAAGCCTCGCAGTAACACATGCAGCTGAGGACATTTAAAGCATAAACTACTGACATTAAACAAAGAGGAAGGTGACTTGTTCTGTGGAAGCAAATGCAAAAACTAAACCATCAGAAATTAAATGACGAGTAGAATTGAAAAGTAAGCCCTTTTCAGTTTATTCATCTGAGATGGTGTCACCGCAGATTAAATAGGAGGAAATTTTTGTATGGGACTTTTTTAATATGACTGTTCTTCCCAAGCTAGAGGCTATTACAGTTTTATAATAATGACATTTCTGTTGACACAGTTTGGGAGAAGGCAGCTTGTTTCTGCGATTAAGAAAGCAGGACATTCGGTATAGACTATATATAATAACTGGAAAGTACATGTACATGCATACTTACAGGAAAAAAGAAGCCTGTTTGGCTGAAGTACACTGCAGAAGCTAGCTATTAATATTGCAGAGAAGCAGACCTCTCTCCCAGGTCTCCTAATAACAGCTTTTGGTGCTGACAAAAATCCTTGCCCAACAGATGCAACCATAGCTTTATCAAGGACTTCTGGTGACACTATAAACCATAAGAGTGAAAAAATGCTTCCTGCTGCAGACTTCCTGCTTCTGCTGCAGGAACAACACAAACCAGTTTGCTTGAGACGTTATAGCTTTATCAGGCTGCGTGGTGGATTAAAGCCTTTCACGCAGCACACACACGTTTAGAAAAATGTGTAAACTGGTAACGCCGTGTCCCCTGGTGTTGTACACGTAGGCTTCGATAAATACTCGCAGCAAACGCNACAGACACTCAGGAGAAATCGGAAGAACTCACTGTGAATACGTGCCCTCTGCATTTTCTACCTGCGCCAGCACCAGAAAGCTGGAAGGCTCCGTATCCCGCTATGGGTCCCCATACAGAACGGTCTTTGAAGGAACGAGGCCGTATAGTTTCCAGCGCCCCCGGCCATGTCGGCTTGCTGACCGCCCCCCTCTCCTTTCATGCTGCCCCCCGGGAGCACAGCTTTGCTGCGCTCTTCCTCCGTCCCAGGACTCGGCTCTGACTTTTTTTTTAGACTCGGTTTCTGTGCTTCCCCTCATTCGGTTACTTTTTAGACCTGTGCACAAAGGCAGCTAGAAGAAAGGAAACGCAGGATGTGTCTTTCTGGGTTTGTCAGGAGGATATTTTTTTTTTTTTTAGAAGTTGCAGTGAATATAGATAGGCGAGGGAAAGAGCGAGTGTGCATATGTACCATGAGATACAGGAATATCTCAATAGGCATTTCACTATACTCTCAGCTTCCCTACCCCTAGCAACATGCTGACAAATCAAGAACTGCCATCCTATATACAGTACTCCAGCTGTCAGCCTTAAGCAGTGCGTCTCCTTGCCAGAGTACAGCCTTTCCTTTGTTTCAGCTTTGAAAATAAAATCACAACTTGTAAAATAAAAGGGAAAATAATTCTTTTCTAAAGGAGGAAAGTCACTAATCCTTTTTAAAGGTTCATAACTGCATTAACTGCTTTGAACAAGAAGCCACATGCTGAATGATAATGGATTTGTAGTAACAGTATGCCTTGTATTTAATATAATAATAACCAGTTACATAAAGTCAACAGACTCACTATACTCACCTACTACTTAATTTTATGAATATTTCCATTGATTTAAATTAGTCTTATTAAGAAATAGTGGTCACCTCTACAGCCTTTATTTCTACTTGGTCATTTTTCAAGGGAGGAAAAAGGTGACTGTCTAAAATTTTTGAAGCTGCCTCAGAGAGGGTTATGCACTACGTACATGTCCTAGAATTTCATGTCTTGTGGCTCTGAAACAGGAATAGGTCAAAGGTAATGTAAGTTTTGTGGAGCTTTTAAAAAAAGGCGTTGTGTAGGAGTGAGCGACTGAGAGAGGCACAGTCTGCATAGGTAGCACAAACCTTACTTAAAACTGTCTGCTGATTAATTAAAAGTCACAGATGGCCGCAAGAACAAGAGAACCGCTGCTGTGTACCGGTACGAGTACTTTACAAATAGTGGTAGGCACCACTATACCCATTTCACAGATGGAGAAACTGAGGCTTAGAGAGGCACAGTATTTTCCCCTAGACACTCAAATGTGAGACACGGCTGCTGAACCAAGGGTATAAAACGTTTACAGAATACCATAAATAGCCATATGACATCTTCTAACGAACCAAACCCAGGGATCTGGCAGTAATCAGCCGAAGGAGGAACAGAATGGGAAGACGCAATGCAGTGGGATTAGCTAGGGGCTACTCTACACTTAGACACTTGCAAGCACATCCTTTTTTTGTCACCAGCAAGATGGAGAAAGAATTTTTTGGCCTTTTCTTCTTTGTTCAAGAAAAATTCAAGGGCTGGATTTGCCCTTCATCTGGGTTTTCTACCTAAAAGGGCAGCGCAATTAGAACATGTGCGGTAGCGTCAGATGAATTTCCATGCATCCCAAATTCCCAGGATCTGTGTAGTGGATGTGTAGCGCTCCTACTGCCTTCCTCAGAAACGCCGGATTTACTGAGCACGTGATGTATGGTTGATTCACACATGTGCAATAAGTTTGATGCATCCTGGATATATCGGGTTTATTCTGCATGCCATTACACTGCACATGTGCACATATTTCTGTCCAGGAAATCCCCGACAGAAATGCATCAGCCCCAGATTAGCTCTTCATAGTCAAGGAAGGGCTGAGTGGATTAGGGAGCCGCTGGCTGTGAGGAATATATTGACTCATGGCTTTGGAGACAATACCTATCATCCCCCATGCAAATCCCAAGGGGAAATATGGGAAATTTCCATTAACGAGTCAGCTTCGTTTCCCCCCATTCATTGCTGTAGGTTTCTTAGGACTGAATCTATCCAAGCCCCCTTTCATCCCACAGTATTCAGGAAGTACCAGCCAGGCTCTGTTTTTCTTGAGAAAGGCTGCGCAGTGTAACTGCGAGCACAGTTTGGGCCATTGCCGTCGGATGCAGAGGATCTTAATCCAAGGCTGCTTTTTTAAAAAACGGCAACAAAGGAATCCTAATGAGATTGAATATTAGAGACTCTCATCTGGGACTGTCATTGTTTGCAAGCCAAAGGTGATTAGGAAAAGTCCGTGATTTAAACAAACAAACAAACAAACAAAATCCCTGAAACTGCTCCTTTAGTTTGCAGGAGCCACTCATTTATAACACGCCAGGATAAAACAGCGTGTAATCTTTACAAAGTCTGCTAGAAGGATGGTGTCTTGAACTATTGTTAATGCAAGAGTAAAGCCAGTTTGCACATGAAATGAATCCCAATGAAATGAGTAAACTCAAGTATTATTAATATAGTACCATGCAAAGCAATAAAAAATAGTAAATTTTCCTGTAAAAGCAGGAAATCGCTAGGGAAAATATCTTATCCAAGACTTAAGTTGGAATGAATTCCTAGAATCTTAAACCCTAATTTAAAATCGCTTCAGTGCAGATTTATTTTGAATATCATATCTTGTCAATAGACAAAGGGTAAGCAACACTGAAGGGCTGTGTTAAAGGCAGTCATAGGAATCGAGGTCAGATGTCTCCACGAGCTGAGAAGTATTCACTTGTACTGTATTTCTCTGGTTCACTTGTAGAATTTTCTTCCCCTGTATCTTTTAATTTGCTAAATGATTTGAGAGAAACCCAACCACCTACGTTTAATTAGCTTTATAAATCAAAGGTGACAATTCTTTAGTAACCTGTATTATTTCCCAGCGTGGCAAGCTAGAAAAATGCCGACAAATTTATTTATTGACCTGTTGTGTTTTGCAAGGACAGCCAATGTTATATTGATCCAGCTATCGAAAATACTGTCGCAGGGGCAATAACACTGAAGTGCCAGTGTCTCCACGTAATCACTATTCTGTACTCGCCCTACCCGAGTGATATCCCCCATCTCTTACGAAAATGCAAATGCACCCATCCCCCCGAGCTGCCCTCCTCTGGCTTTCCGGAAGGATCCTTATTGTCAGAGATTAAACTGAGAAGAGAGCAGAGACCTTCAGATTTACTTGGCTCGTAGTTTGCTCCTTTCATCGGAAGTGATCGTCAGTAACTACTGTTGCAACTTTAATTATATCTTCAATAACGGCTCCCCCACCCCCAGCACTTTCTGTAAACCTCCCTTTGTATCACCCAGGAATCCGATCCTGCAATCCTTCATGGGAGAGCCTCTATTGAAGTCAATGGGGTTGACTTCTGATTTCCTTATGTCTCACTTCTGTAACGTATATATTTAAGGCGCAGGCTTTTCTTTCTGATGCTTTAAAGTCTGCGCAGAAGTCTTTGGGAGATCAGGATTTCCATTTTTAGTTCGTGGTAAAATGAAAAAATAAATGAAGACTTCAGTGTTTGACCTATTGGGATACCTCACTTGACAATCACTCACGAGTTAGGGTGACAAGGTCACGTTCCTTATTCTTTATTCATTTAACCGTTTTATAATTATAAGTAGCAATGGAAAGCAAGCAATCTTCACAGTTAATAATCTTCCCAGACCCCAGGGTACAGATCTGGAAAATGGAGGAAACAATGGGGAAAAGTTAAAAATTGTTTTCCATCATTTATTACCGTCAGGTAAAGAAAAAAAGTGTATCTTTGGAAACGCGTGGTCATTTACATTTCTAGCAAAATCCATCCTGAACTCCGCAGCCAGCTAAAAAGATACAGAAGACACTGAAAATAAGGCCTGGAATATTATTATCCGGTTGATGTTCTCTTTTTCCCATGTGCATTTTTATGCAAATATTGTTAGTTTCGCCACCTCCAATGATCCTTAATTCCCACTGAAACCTCTGGGAGCCCAAGGTCTTCATCATCACACAATTATTTTATATATTAAAACATGACTGAGGACAGGAGGTTAGGCTGTCGTAATTGCTGTGTGCGGCTGGCTGGCGTTCCCCGTGCATATTTTTGTGTTGCAATGACAAAGGCCACAAGTCAAGAAATCACTTTCACGCATGCTCAAATCCTGCCCTCCTCAAGACCACATTTAACTCCGTGACCAACTTTAAGTATTACCTTGTGCGTGTTGTTAACCACATGCTTAAGCGTGGTCTCAAGTAGAGATGCATTCCTGAATCCAAATCAATCTATCGAAATAGCTGCAGGTGAAAATTCTTCATACGTGCTTTCTGCGTACGTAATGAAATACGCGTGGTCGTACAAGTACAGGCCTGCATTGCTGTTTATTTCAGGAAAAAGTATTTAGTTTTATGTGCTACGCGGTTTAAAAGCTGCCTCTGGAAAAGCAGGATATTTTCCTGAGTGTTGGTTAGATATTTAATGCTCAGAAAGAAGGCCAGCAATTAAAAAAAAAGGTATTTCAAATATATATATACATAGTTTTTGTATTTTAGACTGATATTTTTTCTAGAACATTTCCTTATAAAGCCTGTTTCAGGCTAATATGTAAATTTTAAGAAGTAGAATGTTTGTATAACCTTGTGGTTTGAAAATAATCAAAGCGATGCGAGATACATGCTGGGTACCCAGATGGATAATATTTTGTTTTTCTTTGTGAACGTCTTTTGTCTTAAAGCTAGTGTGAAAATCTAGAAGAGGGCCCCACATGATTGATCACCACAAGCATCAGAAGGAAATGATTCACCACAACACTGTAACTGAAACTGCTTCAACACCTGATTGCAAACTTCACACTGGGGGACTAATTAACTGCTGTACCTGCTCCGCGATTGCTGTAACGCACAGGACACCTCATCTGGTATCATTTCAGCTGTGAATACCCACTGCTCTGACTGATTATTGCTGGTGGAAAGGAACCTTGCATTCGGAAGTGCATGGAGAAGCTAAAAATATATATTATTTTAATGGTAAGAAAGCATTAAATTATAATTCCATTAAGACATTGTTTAAAAAAAAAAAGTAAGTGTAACAGGACCTCCGTGTGTACCTAAAGTGAAGCACGTACATGGGTTTTGCCTCATGGTGGGCCTGCTTTCAACTTAAGGGTTTTCCTCCTTTTCCCATTACCTTCATTTCAGGTTTAATATTAACATTTGTGAAACGCTTTCAGAATTGGCAATGTCGGGAACCTAAAGGTTCACATTGCCTGAATTCAGATATAAAACAGTACATAAAATATCATCCAGCTACCCATGCGTTGTGCTCATAACTGAGCCAATGCCTCAGCAGATTTATCATCAGGAATACAAGTTTGCAGCCTGCAAACGGAGATAATGTATTCCTAGCAAAGGACTTGTACGTAGTGATTAGAAATAATGGCAGAATAGCTGGCGGGGGGGGGTTAGGGGAAAAAAAGAAGACAACAAATTCTATTAAATTATATTTTTAGCCTGACAATAGTTATATAGCTGCAAATTAATCTCCTAAAATATAGGTTTTATAACCAGTGTCCAGAAATGCGTCGTTCTTTTTCACTACCTGGACAACATCAGTCATTCTGACAAATAAAATATTTCTTCCCTTTCCCCTCTTCTCCTGTCTCCCCCACTCCATTTAAGTTAAAAAAAATATTTTTGAATAATGTTTCAAGCAAATAAAAAAAAAAAGAAGTCCTACAATTTGGCAAGAGCGGAGAATGATTTGGCAATAGCAGAGAATGATTTATCCTTTGTTCTCGTTTTCTAGATGATTCTGATAGTTTGTCTTGATGAGATGAAGGAATTGGTGAGCTCTTCAGGAAAGCAACGTAAAAAGCCATAAACGCAGCATCACAGTGACATCAATTTGGTGCGGCTAAAAATAACCACGCACAAGTCTCCATCACATTCACAGGTCTCGCCAGCAGCAAAGTTCATTAAGCACCTATAACAACAGGTACGTTTCTTGCTCATCAAACGTTATTTTCCCTTCAAAAGCCTGCTAATTCTGCGTATCCAGAGAGCGCCAATCACTTGCATCAGCGTGTCCCTGAGGGGAGATTTAGGTACCACACGTTTTTAACCTGCCCTATAAAGCGATCGCGTCTGTAAACCCCATAGTCCCGATGCCTGTGCAGTATTTGCAAGACACCCGCTTGTTCGCCCCCGTGCAGCTGCGACAGGCGGAGCCGCGAGGCCTTCCCTTCGTTTCTTCCACTCGCCTGTCTTGTGTCGACATCAAAAAGTAAGGAAAGGCTGGCAGAAAGAGCGCAGGCGCGAGTCAATACGCAGCTGCAAGACGTAAGCGTACGATCACCAGTCGTCTCCCAGCCTCCCTAAGATAAATTACATACTGCGTTGCGAATTTGCCCCAAACTGACGACTTCTGAGGATGTTTCCCAATAGGCAGGCATACGCGTATTTTCAATGCAAGTGAGAGTTTGAGGACTAAACCAAGGTTTGCTGTGGGTTTTGCCTTGTAAATCTGCAGCAACCGTGAGCTCAGTAGCAAGCTGCTAATTTCATACTTAGCGAATTAATTTTATGTGTGTAGACGGTTGGTAATTTCATCTATGCGAGTTCCCAATATTAATCAGAAATATACTTCCTGTTGACAGTGTTTCATCGAGAAAGACAAAGTGTACACCTGAGGTAGGACTTCTCCAAATTTCTCTGGCAATCAAGCTCAAGATTTTGGGTCACACTTTCCAGTTATCTGGATTCAGGTGTTCAATTACTGCTGGAGTTAACGCTAGTCCTCTGGGAATCAAAAAAAGAAGAAAATCTAGTACTTGTTAAAGCATCACAACCCTAAGAAATAAAGTTCTTCTTCCTCTAAAAACAGAGCAAGGAGGGAATGTCTCCTAATATGCCCCGACCACTCAAACACAGCCAGAAGCTCAGCTTTGACCCGAAAAGAGCAGCTCCGGAGGGAGGGGTGGCATCGCCCTACCTCCTGGGTCACCTCACCGGGTGCCAATGCGCCAGCCACGCCGGGGGCCGTCGCGTGGGGAGGCTCGTGCAGCTGCAGCCACTAAATTAATAGGCCAATTTCATCAATAGGTGACGATTTTCAATCAAAATTAATCTGGGTTGGATTCACATGCAGTTGTTTTTCACTAGTACTGTTATTGCATAAACGTTATGACTCAGATTTAAAGGAAAAAAAAAAACAACCCGGAAATCCAATAGCTTAGTAGTTAATAAAACTAAGAAAATCGGATACTTGTAAAAAAGTTTTACAAAAAAGTCACGTGATCATTTCTCAGAATGTTGTTTTCCCTTATTATTTGGCTGAAAAAAACCTACCCTGGTTTTAATAGCTGTGGAGCTACTGAAAAAAAAGAATGAGTGAAGATATTCACAGAGTTACTAAGTATTACTTTTCCTTATAATAAATTCCAAGTAATGAAAAAAAAATGTGCAGGTTCAAAGAAAGATACAAAAAAGTACTCTCTGCTCTGGTTTGACCCTACAGAGATTACAGGGGTAAGGACACGGGTTAGACGTGGTGTCAGGATGAAGGGTGGGTTTCAGCGCCCGTTTCACTGGGAGTTTTTAATGGACTCGCTATATTTGAAGGTCCCAAAATCAGTACGTGAAATCTGGCTTCTGACAGAAGGGCAAGATGAAACAGGGTTTTTTTACGTGTGGATCTGAGAACCGCGAATCTCGTCGCACCTGGGAAGCGGAGCAAGTCACGTCGATAACTTTCGGAGGAACGGGCCCGTAAAACAGAAGAGCGGCGCTAAGACGGGGACGCTGCCGGGAGGGGACGGGTGACTGGCAAGGCAGAGACCAGCACGCCCAGCGTGAACCGGGGCAACGCGGAGCGGGCCGGGCTGGAGCTGCGCCTGGCCTGTAAAGCAAGCAAGAGGGATGTTGATACCGCATTAAAACTTCAGAGGCGGGCACGGGGGGAGATTTGGCCTGCAGAAGAGAAGCAGGCTGATGGAGAGAAAGGGGCGCATGGCTTTTCTCATCTCCGCCTTCCTCCGAAGCCTCCCGAGATGCCACCAGCCACCGCCCGGCTCCTTCCGCGGGTCTACAGCAGCAGCCTCCTGCGGCGAGCACAGCGCTCCGTCAGCAGGCAGGAGCACCCCTAGACCCCTGCTTTAGCCCATCAGATCATTCTCCTCACCTGCGGTACGCTCCCCCCTGTGCCAGCCACGTTTAACGCTCCCCCCCGCCCCGAGCCGGCTCCCTGGGACACATGATTTTATATTAACTGACAGGCGTCACCACAGCGAGCCTGCTCTCTGTTTACATAGGCATTTTTCTTGACAAAGCAACACTTGACACTTTGCAGATATTGGGCTAGCTCTTCAACTCCTCCGCTTGTTTTTTTTTTACACCCAGTCAAACTCTGAGCAAAGATTAAATTAAACGTGAGCTAACTTAATGAGCTTTTCAAAACCGTAAGGTGAATTTTTCACTGAGGGAAGCGCAGCCGCTTCTGGAGCCGAATGCAACAGCTCGTAAATAACATGCAAAAATTCAGCGCAATAGCCGAGGAAATTTTAGGTGACTGCAATGTAATTTGTCAGTTGTGGACTAATGGAGATTGGGTTGTAACACGCTTTTGCTTTTCTGTCTGTCTTTGAATGAACATCCTTGCGTGCATCCTCTTGTCTAAAGTTATTGTATGCTGTAATAGAGGATGACCACAGGAAAGAAAAAAAAAAAA
>VZTV01046361.1:0-17829 GCA_013400875.1 Anhinga rufa
TTTTTGCGTGGAACCAGAAGGGAAAGCAAAGGCAACAAGATTATCCATTTACAAAGTTCACAATTCTCCCAGCCGTGAGCTGTCCCTTTAACCACTGCTAAATTGTTTTCTGACAGCCCTTGCTGCAATTTTATCCCCTGACATTTGATTTACATATGATCTTTAAGCACTACCACTGCTGTAATAGCTATTTGGTTAATATTCAAATCACTCTGTGATGTCACATACCTTGATAGGTCATTTCACTGCAGCTTGGCAAAATGCATGTAAAAATAAATGTATAACTAATGAAATAAACTGATTAAGGGGAGAAATCAATCGTTTTACTGCTGTAGTGAAGATCTAGCAGTTAATTTAGCATGGATCTGCAAGGGTGCACGTTAATAGAACAGGCTCTCATCTAATTGGTGCCACAGTAAATGAAATACAGTAATATTCCATGATGCATTGGAAGAGTTCACTTCATTTTCTCTGCTCTTTCTTGATAACTGTTTACAGCACAATGGATTTTTATTTATTTATTTCCCCCCAGCACACGGTGGCAGGAACTTGCCGATCCCAGCGAGCCCAGTTAACCCGCCCCAGTTAGCAAATTTAACCTCCTCCTTAGAATAACTTCTTTAATCAAGATCTGCAGGGCACAGGAGCAGCTATTTTTGTTTGTTTAAAGCTTTTTAAAGTTTTCTCCCCATTGATGGGAGCTGCTGCTCTGCAGACAGCAGGGTTGGGCTGTAACTGGGGGTCTGGCAGCCCCCAGCCGAGCCTCCCTCGAGCAGCCTCCGGCTCCCTGGCACCTGGGGTCTCACTCCCCGTTTGCCCAGCTTATGGCATTGGTGCTTTTCAGCCCAGCCTGTGACACCAGGAGGGATCCAAAAGTCCCATACGAAGACCAGGGCCAGCCAGTGTCATTCCCTGGAGGAAGGGTGCTCCTGCATCCCACCGGCTGCCCCAGCACCCGAACCGTGAGGGTGCTGCATCCATGGCAGCCCCGTCCCCAGCTCATGCTCTGCCTCCTCCTGCCCGCATGGCTGTGCCTGTGTAAACTTTACCCAGACTTGGAACCGTTATAGTAAATAAGGAAGCTCCAGAGGGCTGCGTTAATTTCCCAGACATTTAATCAATACGATGCTGCCCTGTTCATTACAGCTGTCAAAAATATGCAAAAAGTCCCATCTGGTCCTACCAGGTACGGAGTCTGAACTCTCTGATCTAGAATAATCAGTTGACTGACTAATTACTACACCCTATTTCTCCTAATTTAAGGTCATCACATTAAGGATGAGTTACCACCTCAAGTATAAAATAAAACTATAAATATTTGAGAAAAGCCATCTTGGAGCAGCCTCCACTCGCTAGTCCGTGCTGAAACAGAGCAGAAGAAAAACAGCAGCAACTGGTTAGTCTGAGGCCAGGGAGTATCTGCCGGGTGCTCGCACCGCTGTAGGAGAGCCTCTCCCCTCCCTAAAAATATTTAGCTGTATTAAAAAAAAAAATAGGGGAAAAATGATCTATACAAAAGCTTTGCATAAAAAAGTGATCAATGCAAATTCCTCTGAGAAAATTGCACCAACAGATGGAATCAACCCATTTCCAGCAAATGCCTCTGGCTGTGCAGATGGTAATTATAGGATGTATGTAAATACGCAAGCTCTAGGAAGCACAGCAACACGCACTGCTGAATTTAGGCGTTGTAGGGGGATGCCTGCCTTGGCCCTTCCTGGGGCCCTTTGGCAAGGAGGAAACTGGGACTTGGAAATGTTTTGTGCTGCATCTGTACAGCCCGCCCCAACTGCACCTTCTGCCCTCCCAACTTTTGCTAAGGAAACTTCTAAACTCAAACCCGACACTGTGCCACCGCACTGGGATCTGCCACCATCCCCAGGTAAGGTCAGGGTACATGGGGAGGGGGATGCCCAGCTCCAGCTGTGTGTGGGGACAGAACCCAGCCATCCCCGAGTGGCGAGCAGGCTCGTCCCGCCGGCTGTCCTGTGCAGAAGCCCCAAGCTCCCAACGCAGCACCAGCTGGTGGGAGGCTGCAGCACATGCAGCCTTCCTGTGGCAAAGCACCCATGGGCAACTGCAGGGAGACCATGGAAATGCACGGTGAAGCCCATGGGGAATCTGCCACCAGTGTTGCCAGAACCACAGCTCTGGGCAGCAGCGCTGGGAAGCCCCTCGCCTGGGGCACCCCCCTCCACCCTACAGGCAACATTTCAGTAAGAGCTACCCGGGACCTGGAGGTCTTGCACCCCTTATCCCTCCTCACGGCAGGCTGAGGTCATTCATCCCAACAGCGACACAGGCGCACAAAGAAACCCCACACCTCAGATAGCGAGTTCTGGGCTGCCACCTTCATGCAAAGGGTGACTTGTAGTAAATGGGGTTTGATTAAAGCAGTAGGTTTCCCGGACTGGCAAGTGGAAAGCTTGGTGGGAGAAAGAGAATAACAAGGGCTTGATGAGATCCTTGGTAGGTCCCTGCTGAGGCAGCTGGCACGGTGGCCAAAGGATGCCCACCATTTGCAGTGCCACCTCCCACGCAGGGGTAAGCAGCCCTAGCCAGGCACTGGCACCAGCCCTAGCCCTGGGCTGGGGGGGGCACAGGCAGGACCCACTTGGGCAGTGCTTTTCCCACGCAGGGGGCAGAGTCCCCTCTCTTAACTCCCTTGTTGTTCCCACCTTTGGGATAAGTTTCTGTGCTCACACTCCTATTTGGGGACATGTGTTGTTTCTTGTTTCACCAAAGACAGTTTATAGCACGCACTGTTCTCTGTGTTGACATGGCTGCTACATTATTTTTATTATTACATTACTAGTTATATATATTTACTAAATCTTTCAGTTTTCTCACTCTCCTGATATTTGCCAAACTACAGACCAGGTCTCATTTTCCTCTCCTGTACCAGCTGATGTCATGCTGGTTCATAATGGGAAGCACCTGGAGAAAGCTAATGCCATTAAGCCACAGGAGAGTCTGGGTTTACTGGTAGAAGGTGGCTCTGCCTGTTCCCATCGCTGGACAGAGCTGGTCTCAGCCAGGCCTCCACCACCACCATTCCCCAGCCCATTACAGGCACAGAGGGCATCTGGGCTCCGCCAGCTCCATCAGCTCCCTCCATGCCCACAAGTCCCATCCCTCAGCCCACCATGTCAGCATCCCCCTCTCCACAGCTGTGGGGGGACCAGGCTTTTCTCTTATTTTTCCAGTGTGGTGTCACAGATTATTTCCAAGGCTACTTTTTTTTAATTTTATGTTACTGTTGACACTGTTGTTTTTTTTTAATTCCTTCTGAGAAGAGTGCTTGAAGAAGTCTGTGGTAAAATGTTAATTGGAGCCAAGTAATTAGACAAAGATAGTTAGTGATCTCTCCAAAGCAATAAGCTTTTGGTGCTTTGTTTTAGTGCTATAATAATTACTATCATTCCACAAAGTGCTTCGGCATTTGACAGGAAGGATCCATGTGCAGCTGAACGCTTCCCCCAGGACTGACAGTGCAGGGGACGCACAGCTCCAGAGCACCTTGCCAGGGGTCAGGGAGGATACCCATGACATGGTTGGCAGGTAGGAGTGCTCCCTGAGCCCTCATGTTCACCACCGAGCCCCTGCTGCTCAGGGCTCAGCTCCAGCCACCTTTTCCTCCATCCCAGAGCCTCAGGGACTGTGCCCTGCTCTCTCCTGCTCAGTAGCACACTCCAGATTAGCTCCCTGAGACCAGCTCCCATTTAGACTGGCAAAACTAGATCCAGATTTATTGCCCTTTTTTTTTGTTTAAAGAAGCCAAACAGACAAGGCTTCTTGCAGTTTCTTCCAGCTCCCTCAGCTCTGAAGATGATGGACGGCTTCAGNTTTCCTAACAGAAAATCATCAGGAGGTGTCTTCCTGCAAATGTAAACACTGATATAATTGCCTTCACTCTGCATTTACACTGCGATTCTGCAGGCGAGGGAAGTCCCTACAGCCTCATTATGCAAATAGAACAAGCCCTATATGAGCCGCATATACAACATGCAAATCAGATGTGCCGGACAGAAAAAGCTCCCAGGGCTGGGATGCACTTTCCTCAAAGACAGGCTTCCTCTCTGCCAGCTGAAGCAGTGCTCTGGATCATTCCTACTGCAATCCCTACTTCAATCTTATATATAAAAAAAAAGAGAGGTATATGCTGGAGGTGTTTTATGATTTGCAGCAAGCCCAGACTCCCAAATACACACCAGACTGTCTCAGCTGTTATAAACAGGGTCCAGGTTAATGGAGGTAACCCAGCAACACTGCTAAAATAAATGCTTTCCTTATGATACCGTGCTGGGAGTGTCAGGAAACAGAAGAGATCTTCTAATCCAGTGCTCCAGAGACCAGCCTTCCTGGAAAGCAGTGTGAGCACTCGGTTAGCCCTGGCACCCCATCCCGAGAGCTCACCAGCCCATTGAACCTGCTGCAGCCACGGGGGAAGCACCCAGACCCTCCAGGATCCTTCTCCAGGGAGATCAGCTCTGGCCCACCCTCGGGGCCAGGGGAACAGGGCTGGGAGCAAGCACGAGGGGCTTGTGGCTCACCCCCACCAGATCCTCTGCTGGTCACCTTTATTTAAAAGCCCAGCTCATTAAGCAAGCGCCATCCTATAGATATCACCAAATGAATACATGGGACGTTGTCCTGGGAACCTGTTAATATTGCTGCACAAAAGTGTTGTACATGAGGAACACAGAGGGAGCTGCACTCATACATGCCTCCCTTGCATTCCATACATTAGCTTTCCATCTTTTCATCAGCAATTGCAGACAGATTTTCTCAGCATGAGAACTGCCATGGAAATTGAAATATTGTACAGCAAACATTTTTTCCTTGATGCCCTAATTGTGCTGTCTTTGATTTTATTAATCTGTTTTTATTAATATCCTGAAGGCAACAGGAAAAAAAAAGAAAGCTTTTACTTTCCGAAATGGCTGGTGCTGCTTGCATTTTGTCCTATTAAATAGGTTATACAGTATCTAGGACAGACCACCCATCTTTCTGGAAGGAAAGGAATGAGCCTCTTTGAGTGTCGTCTCCTTGCTTGGATGTGGGGCCAAGTACCAGCCTTGCAGACCCCCTGCAATTTCTCCAAAGCCATCTGCTGCCTGGTAGCAGGAGGAGATGCTGGAGAAAGGCACCACAGGCCCATCTCGCTGTAGCAGATTTCCCCATGTACATCCCTGTCTGTCCCGACTGACTGTCTTCTAGCGCCGTGCTCATCAGCCCATCACTTCTAGGGGTCTGAAAAATAGAAGTGTCTCAAAGCTTGTGCTGAAGCTAATTGGTTTTACCTACCAGTGACCATGCAAGCAGCTGATGCTGCAGGTCTGTGTTAGAGCCGCTCCTCAAACACCAGCCAGGTCCCAGCAGATCTCAGACAAGACCCTGTGCAAGTCCTGCAGCTGGGGAGAGGCATTGCCCCTCTCACCGGCAGATACCTGACCTCTGCTGGGGTCAGCCTGACATTAATACTGACACCATTGCTGTTACCCCATAATTTGCACATGCCAGAAAGGTTTATCCTGAGCGGGGTGTTGTTAAACCACATGCTGCATTATCTACAGCAGAGCTTGCCAAGCAGCTTGCAGGACAGAAGGCAGGCAGGCAAAGCTGCGCAAAGAGGGGGGCTACAATCCACTTTACAAACGCAGCGCCCAGGCACAGAGAAGAGACCCCAGAGCACTCGGCCCAGACCTGGTGCTCTCGCCAGGCTAAGCCAGAGCCTCCTGCAGCAGTGTCCCAGGCTGGGCTCCTTCCAGCATGCTCCAGGCATGCCGTGGGGATGCGCTGTGGCCCCTGCAGGACCACCAGCAAGGAGCACGCTGCTCACACCATGACAGGCTCTGCCCACCCCGCCAGCCGCTGTGGTGCTGCCCCATGGTACTGGCCACATCTTTAAGCCTTATGGCTGTACTCTGTATTACTTTCTATTTCATTATCCAGTATAAAGTAGGGGAGTTTCTAGATATTAGTTATGGATTTTCCATATCAACAGTTACTGTGTTTGTTCTCAAGGGGCTGTTACCCCTTCAAGCCTCTGTGATACAGAGACAAATATTGATACCATCAGTACAGACACATTAGAGCAAGGGGAGTTATTTTATCTCAGAGCCAACCATTGACCTTCAAATATTTAGCAGATAAGGCATGGGTTTCTCTTATACATAAATACGTGAAAAGAAACAAGTAAACTTTTACTTTCAAAAGCACGTTTTTCAATTTCCACCTCTGGTCTCATAGGATTACAAAACCTGTTTCATCCCAACAGGAAATTCTGATACACTGGAAAACACAGACGGAAAATATCTAAAGGTAACTACAAGCTGCAGAGCACTACACCCTTGCAACCGGGACTTCAGACTGCCCAACATCCAGTACTGGAGGGGTTTGCAGGGGTCATTTCTGCCTGTAGTGCACACATTTTTAACTGTTAGAAAATCAGCTATGCTCTGAGGCACAAGCACGTAGCTATAGGGTGCATGTTACTTTCCAGCTCTCACACCATCACCCATTTAAGGCTGCCAGGCACACACTGGGGAGGGCACAGCAGGGACAGTCCTGTCTCTTCCCTGTGCCCAGGGAGGCACTGGCTTGCCATGACAAGAGAAACACAAACAGGGCTTTCAGCTGCTGAGCTGGATCTTTATTTTAATGGCAAGATGTGTGTAGTAACAGCACATGCGGGGTTATTGATGTTCGCTTTGTACTTGCCTGTAAAATGCACTGACACAGTATATTGCATGGTCAATAGGTCTTTAGGGTTTTTCCAGCAGTATTAAATATCATTTTAAATGACGTGCCTGTGTACCTTATTAGTTGCTCGCGTGACAGAGCACAAGGTGGTGCATGGGAAGCGTCAGAGCCAGGCAGGCAGCCCTGCACATGGGGCAGGCGGATGGGTTCTCTTGGGCAGAAACCAGGAGAAAGATGGGCCCTCTCTGGGAACTGCATGCTTGGTGTCAGGCACCCAGCACAGAAGCACACAAAGATCGCTTCAGCTGCTGGAGCCAACATCAGCCACCCTTGCCCACACCGCACACGCATGCTGCCCTGTGGAGGGCAGGGACAGCTGCCCAGGTGCCCTTGGGCAATGTCTCGCCACTCCCCAGGGCTCTCATGAGAAGCCACAGAGCACCAGGGTCACCAGCTCCCACATGCCTCCCAAACCTTCCTCTGCACCATTCCTCCTGCTCTCCAGTCCCTCACACAGCCAAAACATACTGCTCCTGCCCCCAGAGCAGTTTCCCACTCCAGCAGGACCCACACAAAGTGCAGCACAGGCACCTCTCGAGCAGGTCCAGGCAGCACCACCAGTCTTCTGGCCATGGGAAGTGAGGACAGCCATGTGGGGAGGGCAGACACTGCCATCTCAGAGCTCGCTGCCATAGACAGGCAAGAACTGAAACGAGTCTTCTCCCCTTGTCACCCTACCAGGACACTCCTTCAGCAGTTTCTTGCAAAGTTTGGGAGGCCAGGAGGAGTGTTTGATTATCTGATTTGAAATACAACCCTCGAAAGAACCCTCCCTATTGAAGAAACCATAAAAAGAAAATCTTTCCTAATGTCACTCTTTCCTCCCTGTTCCTTAGGAGCCTGTGAGCGCTGCCATTCATCACCTGCGTGACACTTTCATAATGTAGTCCTAGATAATGGCACACCTTCCAACTCTCCAGAATTGGCTGTCAGGGAAATCGAAGGAGACAAGTGTGAGATACAGGAACAGGACTCCTTGGTGGATACGAGAGCTGCAGAAATGCAGCCCCCCACCCAGTTCAGCCTGGCTGGTGAGCCCACAGCTGATTTTANGCAGAGAGGGAGCACTGCCATAGGTCAGTCTGGGGCACAGAGGAGCTCTCAGCACCAGCAGCATGGGGTGAGCCTGGGAGCAGAGACAGGGTCAGTCCTTTACTCCGTCCAAAAGCATCGCTCCCTCCCATGCAGGCAGGTCAGGGGCACCCCCACACCACTCCCAGCCCTGCAGTGCTTCTTCTTCCTCACATCAAGGCCAGTCCGCATGCCTGCGAAGAGGGAGGGAAGTAGAGGCAAGGTCCCCCCGCCCCAGCACAGCTCCTTGTCCCCCAGTACACACACACATCCCTGCAGCACACCATGAAGCACTGGGACCACATGCTGCCTCTTGCTCGAATACCCCGTCTACAGGCCAGCCAGCCCTCGTCCTCTTTACACATCTTTGTCACAGTTGTTTGTTCAGGAATGCAGCCATCCCCCCAAATTATTCCCTCCTCTTTTCACCCATCATACATCTTGCAGAGTCTCCCTAAAATCCCTCCCCAGGGTCTTCTTCACTCCACCTGTATAAACTCCTCTCACATACAGCTCCCCTTCCAGTGCTACTAAAACCCCACGCATGGTCTGTCTGTCCACTTCACTGCCTGGGTACACTGGGTATTGCTTCACATCCCACTGACCCTACAACACCCCTGCAAGGCAACAACCCTATGTTTGCAGCCGTGCCCCTTCCCTCCCTTACTCCGCAGCTCTCTCCCCAGCAGTGTCAAGGCAATGGAAGTCTCCCTGATCAATGCTCCAGGTTTTCCTGCCTTTTTTTTTAGATACAGCCTCTCCAGGTGTGCATACGCATTTTCTGACTTGGCAGCTCGTCTTGCCTTGGGGTTTCTAACAGTTTATTCTACCTTTTTTTTTCCTTTTCAAGTAGAACTGAGTGCATGATATCTGAATGATTGCAGCCAAATTGTGCATGAAAATATGCATTTCCAAGTAACAAGATCCTCAAAACTTATTTCACAGCTGCTGCAATGCGCCCTGTTTTCTGCCCAGGCACTGACAGGTCTGCCCTCGCACACACGCCTGGGCACAGCCTCTTGCTGCAGTCAGGGGTTGTAAGGCTGTTAGAGGCCAAACCCTAGTAAAGCTCCCTGCTTGTAGGCACCAGCCAGCATCGCATCCCCACACAGAGAAGGTGTCAGCCTGCAGAGCTGGAGCCCAACAGGGCCAGTTTGCTTGGAAACTATTTATAACACCCTTATCTTTGCACAGACCATGCTGACACCTTCGGTACGCACCATTCCTGGGGTCTCACACAGTCCTGGTGTGTGAAACTCAGCAAAACAAGTTATCCACTTTAGGGGCTGAAACTGCAACTTCAAGCTTTTTTTTCCCCCCTCCTAAAAATTCACAGGTACATTTATGGCAAAGCCAACACTATTGACAACTTGTCTTTAATGACCAAGTTCATAGATACAGACTCCAAAAGCCAAGACTTTTAGACATTAACCCTTTGTCTTACAAAATTCTCAACTCTCAAAAAAAGCCTTAAAACCCATTAAATAATCTACCTGAGTATTAGTTGAAAAAGGCACTGGAGCACACCACTCACCTGGAAACACAGTCATCTTTCCCTATCAAAAATCACATCTTTGCTTTAAACAACTGGAAGAGCCCTGAGCAGAGCCAGAGCCAGCAATCCTCATACACCACCTTCCAAACAAGCTAGAGCCCTCCTCTCATGAGCTGTCTATACCCCCCTGCCCTAGCGCCTTATTCCCCCCTGCTGCTGTTAATTAAGGGCACAGGCCAGGCTGAAGGAGTTGCCTTTCAGCTGGTGCTTGAAGAGGGGGTGAGCAGCAGCACCACTACTGCCACTGCTGCCACCACCACAAGCTGCCTGAGACTGTGCTGCAGAGGGGGGCTGTCCCTGGCTCCCAGGTATGTGCCCTAGGCATGAGCAAAGCCAAGCCTGTGCTGGAGGCTGGATGAGCAGCAGCAAGCACAGATAAAGCTGTACCCCCTGCGCTCTTTGGGGATACCTGGCCTGAGACCAGACGGTCCCAGGAAGCAGTGGTGTTGGTGCAAGGCTTGCGCGCTTTGGGGCTGTTTGCACTTTCCAGGGCACAGCATGCTCAGATGAGAAGAGAAAGTGAGTACTGCCAGCTGGGTGCCTTATCTTTGTCTTTAAATAAATATGATTTTGTCAGGTTTATGAAAAATAATATAGCATGTTATTTTTCATAAGCCTGACTGATATCTCCATTTCCCATGGTTCAGCTTAGGCCATAAACATGACCCTGCTTGAGTGATTTCACCTTCCCTATTGAGCAAAGAACCTCAGCAGCACTCAGACCAAGGTCCTGACTGATTATCGACAAATTAAAAATATAAGCTATTGACCAGACACTGAGATAGAGTCCCTGAGCCGGTGTCCAGAATCTCAATGAGGTTACTGAAGTGGTACCGATCGATACTGCAGTTATAACACAGAGAGCAGGCGGATCGCTGCATACATAATGCAAAGGGGAGCGTGCTGGATGCTTAAGTAAATAGTTGTTCAAATTAACAAGGGTGCTCCGAGATGCATTCCTCCGCTTACACCCTAATGACTTTCTAAAGTCAGGAAAGCAATAAAGCAAGCTGGTGCTCGGTGTGTGCAGGGCAGCGCCCTCACCTTCTGAGCGAGGAGCCTGCACAGGAGGGGTGGGGATGGGGACAGAGGTGGGTGAGTGGGGTGCCACCCCAGGCTATCGCTGAGGGACTGCCTGCCCTCCCTGGCACAGCCCTGTCCTGCGCCTGGGGCCATTTCTCACCATCCATCCCCGACTAGCAGGGGAGGCAGGCGGTTTGGGGCACCTCTAGATGGATGCAGACAGTCCCACCTGCCGCAAGCACTCGTTTGCTTGGCAGCTTGGTGACCTGAGCCGGGCTGCTGGTGCTGCTGGTGGCACCCCTTGGTAGCAGCGCCAGTTTCTGTGGGCTAAGCCGGCAGCACCATGGGGCACAGCTGGCAGCACTGCAGGCCTGGGGCTGGACCCCTCCCCGAGGGTTTTTCACCCTGTGGGGGGGCTGGACAGCTTCACCTCCCCTAGTTGCTGTGGTTTAGGGTGAGGAATGGGGAAACCCTGCTCCCTGCGGATGCCAGCATCACACCGACGAGGGGTTGGTTCCCTGGCAGATGTGTAGGTGAGAGTGAGGCGTGAGCCATCTTACTGGGGAAACTGTGTCTCCAGGGAGAGTCGGAGCCCAGATGAGGCTCAAGGCATCCCCTGGTCCCCATCCCTAAGGCAGCAAATCCTCCTGGGCGGTGCCAGAGGCAGAACTCTCCTGTGGGCAGTGGCCGGCCCTGGCAGGGAGCTCTCCTGTGGTTCCCCTGCTCCCTCGGCACCCTGCTCTCACCCCAGTGCAGGCATCCTTTGTTTGCTGGTTAAGTGATTTCTTGGCTCTCCTGCTAATGCTTGGTGACATTTATATTGCTTTAATCAATATTAATTATCTTTTGTCCCAAGTCAACAAAACCCATTTTTTTATTCCCTACTCATTTTTTTAATCTCATATAGGATTTATGCCTCTTTCTGCCCCCAGTGGTGGCACCACCAGGAAACCTCCCACTGGCTTTGTCCTCTCCACGTCTGCCTCCTCTATCTCCAAAGTTTCCTTTTCTTCTAGCTGCTCTCCCTGGTGCCGGGACGCTGCGAGCTGGGAGTCACCAGCACAGCACTGAGTGCCCACCCGAGCCCGGCTGCTGCTGCGCTTCAAGAGTTAAATGCTCTGCTCGGAAGCAGCATCATTTACTGGCAAAACCCAGCGCACAGCATGCGCACCAAGGCCCCAGAGCCCTGTCCTCTGGGGAAGGCGCCGATCAGATAACTGCCTGCATGTTTGAAAACATTTATGTCACTGAGCAGGCTGCCGGCAGGCTCGCTGGGTTTCCTGGTACTGCCTGATCGACAGGGTCAGATCCCAGCAGCTGTTTTGAAAGAAGAGGGATGCTCAGCAGCTGTGTGTAGTGATAGAAACCGCCCGTGATGGTGCCATCGCGTTACCACACGGCTCTGTCCTGGCCCCGCTTTTGGGAGGGATGCTTTGCCGGCTCAGCATCCCCCCAGCCGCCAGCGCCTGGTGTGGGGGAAGCAGTGCTGGCTGCCGAGGCCGGGCGCTGGCAGTGGGACATGAGGCGGCAGTGGCGTGGCATGGCTCTGAGCAGACCCGCCGAGGGGTTTTCTGGCTGATTTGGGCTGGATTTGGTGCTGAGCAGTGCCTGCTCCAGTGCTGCCTCCCTCCCTTACTGGGTTAGAAGCCCCCAGGGTGCAGCACGTGCGAGAGCCGTCGAGCCCCCTTGTCTGCTCCACCTGAGCCTGCGTGCAGCCTCCGCTCCCTCCCCAGGGAGCAAACGTGTGAGGGGCAGCCTTTGTTTTCTCAAAGCTCCAGGTCTCGGAGTCATGTGAATCTTGGTCTACGCTTTTGTTTGGGAGCAAGTTTTCAGACCTTTTGCTGCACAGAAATGTGGGAAAATGTTCAAAGAACAGAAAAAATCTCTATAAAAATAAAAGCAAAACTGCTTTTAATTTTTAACCTCATTGTTTTTGAGGTAGTCCTGTGATCGCAGAGCATGACTCCCAGTGATTTAACACTTGGAGCTGGCGCTGTCCTTACACAGAAAACTGCAGAAGAAAATCAGGAGCTCCCAGGCACCTGCATGTCATGTTTTGCACAAGGTTCTCATTTGAGACTGGCATCTGATTCCTCTCACAGCTCGGTGCGGCTCGCTCAGCTGATGGCTTTCTCTGAGTGCATGCAGTAATGATGTGGAGTTATGCAGCAGGCAGCTAATCACAGCGGTGCTGCTCAGAGGTGAGGGGTAAGGCTTAAGCAGCCTCCTCTGTTTTATAAAAAGCCGTGCTGCAGTTCCAGCACTGAGGAAAGGTTTAAGCAGGGAGCAGCTACTAACAGATTCATTAAACTTGCTCCAGAGCAACTATAAAAAATCAATTTAGTTCACCAGGCGGCTTGAACTAGTGCCAGTGGCAGGGAGCACCTCCCAGCTGAGAGCTCTCCAGCTCTGAAGTGCCGCTATGATATTACCAGGATTGGAGTACAACAGCAGGCAATGATATAAAGCCAGGCTCTGCGCAGGGTAGCGGAGCATCCCAGCTGCAGGTCTTTGCTAACAGAGAGGCTGTCGGCCATCAGTGGGTCCCAGGCGGTGTCCGGACCCCAGGGAAGCCCTTGCTATAAAACCAGCCAAACATTCCCAAAGCCGCGGCGGAGCAGGAGGGGGTTTGAGCCAGGCTGGGCCAGCGCCGGCGCCCACCACAGCTCCCACGCATGTTGAGCGGGTTCTGTCCCCTCCAGCCCCATGGGTCAGGAGCCAGCTCCCTTTGCAGGAGTGGAGGCAGCAAAAATAATCTCAGTGACCTTTTTACTGGTGGTGGCCAGTGCTTCATGGGAAGGTCAGTCCAACCTTTCCTGCTCTCACTTTATAATGAACATTTTCTCTTTGGTCACGTATTTTTAGAGCCCCGAGGAAATCCAGGGAGTTATTATCAGCCTAGAAATTTAACTCCTGGCAGAGCGATCCCTGCCCTCCCATATAAGTGGCCCAGTCTCCATCAAGCCATGCAGCCAATGCTCAGGTCCTGCTGGGGCTGACTGGCCAGTTCTGTGCAAATAATTATAATATTGGCTGCTTTTCTTTTTCGGCAAGCAGAGCCCACCCAGGCTTGCTTGCCGTGACATTCCTGTGTATGGTAACAAACATCAGAAGTGCTGAGCCCTCCACTCCGGTGTTAATGAAAAGGTCTGGCGTTTGCAGCATGAAATATTCATCGTGCCCCCATCCGTGCTCCCTCACTGCTCTGACTGCGCATCTGACGCCGGCCCCAGTGCCACAACCAGCAGAGCGCTCGGAGCCTGTGCCTGTGTTTCTAGCAAATGCAACCGCAAAGAAATACACGTATAAATTCCTTCCTCTGCCTGCAAGGTTCATTAGAAGAGCTACCATGGTGGATTTTGCTCCTGGTGGGCTGGCCTGGCAGCACCTGCCTGAAGGAACTGCTTAAAATCCTCATTAAAAGTCACTTCAGAGACTGGCCAGAGGAAGGGCAGCGATGCCAAGCAGAGGGCACTGGAGAGTGTTTACTTGCACATGCATCTGCTGCTGGCACTTGTCAGCAGTGAAAAAGAAAGGAGGGTGTTTAAATCGGAGGGGCTGGCAGAAGCACACCCAGCTGGGGGAGATTATTTCAGCTTTGCATCATCTAGCAAATGCTCTGCAGTGGTGGCTGGTCCCTGCTTTGCCTTCAGGAGGCCTCAGTAGGGGCTGCCAGACCCTGCCATTTGCATCTGCATTCCTCCAGCCCTTTCACTGCATGAGCAGAGTCCTGTGGACCCTTTCTCCCCTCACGAGATAGGCACCATGTAGGGGGAGGAAATCGGGGCAGGGATGTTCAGCACCCAGGGAGGGGGAAGCACCGTTCGGGTGTCTTCATCACTGTGATGTTGCCAGGGAAGAGCAACGTGGAGCATAAACCATCAGAGCTCCCATTAAAACTGCTTCATCACATGGCAGGGGAAAAACAGATCCGGGAAGGGAAGAGGCTGCAGGAGGGAAGGCAAATCCTTCCAGGCATTTCACTATGGGATGGCAATGGGGAAATGGTGCTTCTTCATGCTGCAAAACCTGTGTGAGTCCCTGGGACAGCATACCTGGGGCACAGCGAGGTGGTCCACACCCACTTGTGCTATAGTTCACAGACAAAAATAGCCACAGATGAAGAAAAGAGATTTTTCAGGAATGCATTAAGCCGAGCGGGTGAGAAAAAGTTGTGGGCGAGGGGCTCCTGTGAAATTCAAATGCTTCCCTGCATGCACTTTCTAAATGTAGCTGCTCCTTCCACATCTGAGATCATGCTTCCTCCTCTTATGTGTCAGCACCGGGGAGGCTCTGCAGGGAGGAAGACAGGGCCAGCCCTCGGCTGTCCCCATCCCCGTCCCATCCTTGTCCCATTCTGTCCCATCCCACTGCGGCACCTGGCACGGAGCAGCTCTGCACGGGTCCTTTAGCAGGGGCAGCACTTCTGCCTCCTCAGACAGGACACGTGCAGCCACCCACGGCCGGAGAGGAGCACAGGAGCCCGGCCACGCTTGCCTGCACTGGGGAAAGGAGGGCAGCATTGGTCTGACCCCACATCTGATGGTGGACGGCACCGCAGCAGATGACACAGGGCAAGCGCCTGGTGTTTGCCCAGGGTGGGAGCCACACTGAGTCCCACCACAGAGACACTGGCGGGAGGATACTCACCGACCGGCGCGGCTGCCCTGGCACGCCTGGTATCCAAACAGGCTCAGTGTGACCATGACACCCAAAGTGCCACCTCCAGCCAGGCACAAGGTCCCTGCTGTCCCTGTTAGCCCCACACTGGTGAGTCCCTGGCAGTGAATGCATGAGGGGCTAATGGCTCTGCCTGCGGCCAGTGGTTTAATCAGTGCCCATGTACACTGGAAGAGCAATTTTTTCCTCTGCTCAGTTCACCTAAATCATCTCATTTATCCAGCTGGAGAAAAGAAAACAGATAAGGAAAACACTGGGACACAGAGGAGGGACAAAGACCTTTATTCTCTCTCACAAGTCACCTGCCAACGGGACCGTCACCAGAGGAGGGTTATCAGCGGAGCAGTAGAGTGCACAGGCAAAAAGCAAAACTGCAGAGAAATCAGATGCACTTCCAAAGAAGGCACTCAGCAGGAGCTATTTCTGCCAGGAGCCCACCAGGCAGGGGCCGGCACAGAGTGGAGCAGGGCTGGAGGATGGACACTCTGGCCTCTCCCTACAGGTAGGTTTTAACTGACCCAGATTTCGTAAGGGCTGGTTCACATCCTCTCTTGCAGGTTCAGGAGCTGTGGCCTGCGGTTTCTGTTCATGCTCTCAGCTACACAAGACATGCAACAAGGACACCGGCAGAGACAGGCCCATGCTCTGGCTGGGTACGCATGGGAGCCGTGGCACTTGCTGCCCCCACCCGGGGGCCCACCGGAGCCATGGCACTCGCCATCCTTGCCCAGCTGTGATGGGAGCTGGTGCATCGCTGCATAAATCCTGCTGACAGCACCTCCTTTGGGGCAGGGACAGCCGAGCCTCTCCGGCAGCGGACAGCGATGAGAAAGACTCAGAACAAAACTTCAACAGCATTTGTATTCCCAACAGCCCTGTTCTATTCAACTTTACTTTTAAATGTGTTCCTTAAGTTTCTTTTCTCCTCCTGAAAATTTTCCTACAGTGAAAAATAATGCAAGGCACAGGCTGGAATGAGCAAGTGACTTCCATCCCAATGACACGTTTAATGTGCCTGTGAATGGAAAGTCTCTTGCTCATTCCGGTCCCGTCTTTTGCATTTGGCTGTTCTGAATTTAGCAGGGCAATCATTAAACCTGAGTGATCTGGGGAAAGGAGTCTGAGCTGGCGCATTCAGGCAGCGAGGCAAGAACCGGTACGTGCGGAGAGGGGCGCACCCTGCGTTTGGTGAGCCAGATCCAGCAGGCTGGGGTCCCGCGGGTGGGCAAGAGCCACCCCTGCAGACCTGGAGAGGTGGGTGGAAACGGACCCAGCGCAGGACCCCTTTCACTGTTCCCACCCTCAGCAGCCTTCGTGTCTGCCCACAGGTCGGGGTCAGCAGCAGGGGGATGCTCTTGGGATGGTGCTGGGGGCAGCAGCTCCTTCGTCTCAGGATTTCGCCTCTCGCTCGTGCCAAAGCAGAGGGATGGAGGCTGAGCCAAGACGAGCACCTGCACTTACCCCAGCAAGGCGGCTTCTCCCATCCCCAGCCTTGGTCTTCTCTCTCTTGTGCCTCCTCCGCTCTCGACCGAGGAAGGAGGGAGGGTTTGGCATGCGGAACATTTGACCACAGCCTTGCTCTGGCTCTCAGTGGGGCACGAAAGCTCCAGTGCAGAGACTGTGGAGGATTTCCCTCCAGGTGTGGTATTTGTAGGGGTCTGGGGTTTTTTTCTTCCTTTTGGGACTCTGGGCCAGGCAACTCTCCAAACCCGCTACCACAGGCAAAACAGGGGAAGCAGCGAGTGCCTTGGCACGGTACTTTATAAGCAGATTAGGGTTGCTGAACTTGGCACCTTTTAAGTGTTTGGACGAAGTCAGAGTCACCTCTTCTGCCGCAGCAAGCTGTGTATTGAGTCTGCTGAAATGTCCCACCTGGATCCTGGGATGGACCATGAATATATTTTCCCTGGACCTCAGCGAGGGCCGGGACACACAACGCTCCCTGCACCTGTGCAGGACGTCCCGCGTTTCCCACTGTCCCCGGCACGGCAGCTGCGAGGAGCCGCCCTGAGCCAGCTCCTCTGGAAGTGCCCTCAGTAAAAACCAGAGCAAACCTCAGCGAATCCCTGCAGCCAGCCTCAGTGTAAAGATCACGGGAAGTGCTGCCGTGCATGATGCACAGGTGAGAAAAGTTTGTGTCTCCCCACACGTACCATTCAGTTAATTAAGTCAACACTATTCTGAACCTTAGCAGAGTTATTTAATAAATAACTTCAAGACACAGTTTTCACTGTGGGTTATTCTTAAGCAGTCGACTTGCGGGTCCAGGCTGACATTGGCGGGGCAACTCTGCTACTAATTAGTTTAGTTCTCAGCCACCGTGCCTTTTTTCTGTTTACATAATTAATTCTGCAAATTTTGTATTCTCACTTAAACTCACTCTTTTTTTATGGAGCAATCACTACTAAAAGATGAATTTTTTATAAGTTTGCCTTTGTTACTTTAAATTTTTTATAAACTTCTTACCCTTAAGGAATATTTCTTATAGCTGGCAATAAAGTATGTTAATTTCATTTGAAAAGGGAAATGTAAGTTTGTATTTTATTAAACACACACACCACCCATATATCTGTACACACAGAGGGTGTTTGAGGCATTGCGGGCTGCACCAGGAGCACTGAGGGCAGGGCGGAGGGGCTGTGGTGACCCATGCAATGCAAACTGGCTTTAAGGGACCACTGATGGTGCCTCCCATGTCCATCCCCAGCTGGACATCCACTCCCACTGCCCTGCCT
>VZTV01046364.1:0-25463 GCA_013400875.1 Anhinga rufa
GGCCAGTGCTGCGGGGAGGGGGGTGCAGACGGGTCAGGGGCAGCGGGCACCGGGCAGTGCCCGCAGGCACGGGGACAGGGCAGGACGAGGTAGCCTGGAGCCCCCGCGATGGGCACGCATGGCTCTGGTGTCGGGAGGGACGGGACAGGGACGGGGACAGAGACGAGCCAGCTCTGCGTGACGTCCAGGACGGCTGCCTTTCTGTCGGAGCCCCGCTGTCACACGAGCTGTCCTCCGTCTTACATCCATCGCTATTGGTAACCTCTTCGACATCTCTCTTGTTATGTCTGCGTACTGGGCAAAAAATGTTTCTCAATATTTATCGTCAATTTTGTCAATGGCAACCTTAGCTCTTTCCTTCATATAATTCTGCCAGAAATATCTAGTGGGTAATGTACTGTGCAATTTTGTATGTGACAGCTTATTAAGCTCTTAGCAAAGCGGGATTTTATATTTATATTGTCCCAAATAACTGCCTAGCAGTACAAGAGCAAATTAAACTCAGATTCTGCAGGCAGCGGGAGGCCAGTTTGCCTTCCCTTTCCACCTGCTTTAATAGATGGAAAGCAACTAAGTAACAATACAGGTCAATTTTATAAATAAGGCTTAAACAAAACCCAGAGAACATTTTTCTTGTCTTATTAAAACAAATTCAAACCCTCCCCTGTTACTCACCCCGAGTAACCTGTTGTTTCAGTCATAGCGGCTTTACCAGAGTCAGCTGAAAGCAATACCCTGCAGAAAAGGCAAGGAAAACACCCCTCTATTTCTTCAGCTGTTGGGTTTTGGAGCTCAGAAGAGGGTTTAAGGGGCTCTGCAGGGGGTTAAATACCTGCTCTCCGCTTTGTGCAGCTCCCAAGACCAGCGGTGGCCGGTCCCCCTCTGCCTGGTCAGGCGCGGGGTCCCTCCTCGGGGCCGGCGCTGCGGGTCGTCCCAGGCTGGCTGCTTTTGCAGGTAGGTCACCCTGAACTCGACTCCCCTTCTCTGCGGCCAAGGGCCGGGGCCGGTGTCCCGCCTGCCCTCCGGCCGCAGGGTGGGCGCCGGGCGTGTGGCCGGCACGTGTGTGTGCGGGGGCACCGGCCTGCCCGGCTGGCCAGGGTTTGTCCGAGCGGCTGCCATGTGCTCCTCGCCGGGCTGCGCTCCCACCCTGGGCGCCAGCTTCAGACCGTGCCTTTCCTTGGCCCCATTTGGTGCAAATCTGAAACCACCCTGTGTTTTCCTCAGGTGCACAAAGAAAGAGTTGATGCTGAAGCAAACCTCGGTGGGCTCTGCCAAGGGGTGGCGGAACGCGAGGAGTGGCTGTGCTGCAGCCCCTGGCTCGGCACCACGGCTCGCAGCTGCAGGGGCTGTTCCGTGGGTCCCGTGCGGGTGCGGATCATCCCGCGCCAGGGGAGCAGCTGCCTCGCACCCGGTGCTCGCTGGGGCCTGCGCATCCCGGGTGTCTGTCTGTCTGTCTGCGTGGCGCCAGCCTGCCGGGGCGCTCGGAGGGGATGCGCTCCCGGGGGGGACTGGCCCCAGGCTCGGGGCTTGGCATGCTTGGTTCCCCCGCCCTGGCCAGCCTATCTGAGCGTGGGGTTGCCAGAGGCCAGGTTGCCCCCTACGTTTTGAACTGTCATGGTCCCCCTGGGTGGCCCAGAAAACTGTCTGAGAAGGAAAACGCTCACAAGGTAAGCGTCAAAAGATGGATGTGCCCATTCCCACTAATCCCCATCTTCGCTCTTACAGCTCTTAACACAAAAAAGTGACTTGCAATAGATTTGTTTCCGTCATTGGCTAAGCTCCCCAGAAGGCAGTGCTGCTGATTACCACAGCCGTGCCCAGGTATGGCGGTGGACAGAGGTAAGCTACTGCCGCTCAGAAACGGACCCTGGAGCGACAGATCCTGGCCTGGAGAGGCTGACTTTATTCTCAGCAACGTCCAGACAATGATTTTTGGCCTCACTGTCCACACCCGGCTCCGTCTCAGCGCAGGAGCCCCTCGAGACTGTTTGCGGTCAGGGCTGCCGGCCGCAGGCTTGCCCTGGTGCCGAGGCGGGCTGGAGCTCCGGGGCTCCCCCGGGGCCTCTCTCCAGCCCTTCCCTCGGCTCCCTCAGCTCAGGAGCCACCTCTGGTGCCGCTGTGCCCTCCCGGGGTCGCTCCTCAGACCCCTCCTGAGGATGCAAGGGACTTTGCTCATCGCCCCTGAGTGCCCGATGTCAGCATCGCTCGGTGACCACCCTCACGCGCGATGGGCGATAGCTGTGCTCCGTGGGGCACACACCGCTGCCTGCTGCCCCCAGGGCCACGGAGCGTGCGGTGGGATGTGGGGCATGCCTTGGGGTGCTGGACGGGGCCTGGGGAGCCGCCGCAGCCCCTGCTTGTGGCTCAGACCAAAGGGCAGCATGGAGGCAGAGCTGCACCGGCCAGGCCAGGCCAGGCCAGGTCCATTCGGCTCGCAGCGTGAACTGTAGGACGTGAGCAAGGCTGCGGGTGCTTGGTTTCTGCCTCGGTGCTTCTCAGGTTCATCTCATCAGCAACAAGCTGCCTTTTGAGACAGATGTGCACAAGCGTCCTGTGCTTCAGGAGCGGGAGAAGACTGGAGATACTGGTCCTGCTGCTTGTCCTGACACGATGTAGGACATTGCCCAGGCAGATATTTTAGGCAGCGGCTGGAGGGGCAGAATCTGGCATTTGCCATTGGCCTCTGGGAATGGTAGATGAAAGCTCTGGTTAATTAGATAAGTGCTAGGTAATTAATTACCATGGTGAACTGAACCAATAAAAACGTCTGATTTCAGTGCAGATTTTGTCAGCCAATGCTTTTGATTTGCTGCAGTCTCAGATCACTTCTCTGATTTACGTGATCACCGTCGCAGGACCCTCAGCCGTTACAGCAAATGCTCATCCTAGCAGTGAACTGCGGAGAAGCACGAAGAGCCTGCAGAAGCAGCCATCACGCTTGTTACACCCTCTGGGCAACCTTCAGTGCCTACAGAGGCTTTTATTATTTTGTTTTTGTAGCTTCGACAACTTTTGTAAATGGAGCCGTGTGAACGTGGCAGGGCCTGGCTGGACGTGGGCTTTGCAGATCCAGGTGGGAGGCCGGGTGTCCTCGGGTGCTGGCGGGCTCCTGTGCCCAGGATGCTGGCCTGACCACCCCACCGTGCCTGGCCGAGGATGGCTGAGCAGCCTGGCTTCCCTCCCCCAGTGGAGCTGATGCTCCTGGTTCAGTAGCTGGTCCCCCACAGTCACTGGCTGTGCCTGCATCCCGGGGTCCTGGGCTGAGTGCCAGGCTCGTGACACAGGGCAACCGGCAGTTCAGAGTTAGCCCAAAATCAGCACAAAATCCCAATGCTGGCTGGGTCCTCGTCTAGGGCAGGCAGGTCTTCTGCATCCCAGGCTACGAGGTGTTGCGTGAGGCTGGGTGATGGGGCTGCCAGGCTTGACACCCTGCTCCTGCCCACCTTCCCTCCTGCCGCCACAGCGTCCCCCCATCTTTTGGACTGGCATTTAACGACAGCTTTGGCTTCTTTCAAAGTGATTTGCAAGGGCCCCTCCATCCAGATGTCTTTACCCTTCATGCATGGTGGTTCACTTAGCTGGTAAATAAGCACTAAAAATAAATGAAAGAAAATCAAAGCATGATTGCCATCCATTCAAAGGTGCAGCCCTAGTTAAAAACATACTGTGTGTGGCCCGCTTGCAGCACAGCATCCAGGCAGTAATGAGGTCCTGTTTCGCTAACAGGGTGGGGAAGGTAATTGCTGTAACTGAGGCAGCCTTTTGCTGGGCAAATACAGGTCCAAACCCTTAAAATTGCAAAACACTGCATAAAAGCAAGTAAGCATTACCAACCAGTGGTACAGAAAGGTGTAAATTTGGTATCTTGCCCAAGACAGGGTCAGGATGGATCTGAGGAGGGATGGGAGCAGAGCCCTTCTAGATATTTCAGGCTTGCTGGATTCGTACCAAAGTCAGGCTGGAATGATTTCTCTGCTCTGATGAAGTTCTCCCCTCCCTGGATGCTGTTAACATATGCCTGCCAAAGATGACTTATTACTGACGCTCCACAGCACTCCCGAAGAATAAGAATCTGGAGCCTCTCTTTCCTTTTAGTGAGCCATGAGGAACACAGAAAAAACTTTCCTTAGGGATACACACACATCTTCCTCCCGCAGCCTTGAACTGCCTAAGTGACTCACTGCAATTGCTGTATTTTTCAGCACAAAACTCGATGTTTCAGGCACATTGCAGTTAATGCAGTGATTGTCATGCAGATCTTTACAGTTTTGTGCACTGAGCATTACTTGATGTAAAGAATACAATAGGAGGGTTGGCTACTCGCAAATGGCAGCTGTAAACCCTCTGGGGGAGGCAAGATCACGGCTTAGGCTTCCCATGGGTTCGCCTGCTTCCCTGGGCCGCGCAGAGGCTCCTCTGCCCCGCGCCTGCCTTTAGCATCCCTCGCTCCTTGATGGAAACACCTTCCCCGCCAGGGGCTCTGGCCCCGCAGGAGGGGCAGAGCTGGGAGGGAGCCCCGACTCCTGCCTGAGTGCCCCGAGCTGCGCTCGCCACGTGCCCACCACCCGCGTGAGTGCAGACGGGCTGAAGCCAGAGCAGTTATCCAGCCATCGTTAAGAGGCTAATTTGGCACGCGGGGCCCGTATTATTGTTGATGATGCACAAAGGAGAAGGAACAGCTTGTGTATTGAGCCCAGATGAGTCCGTGGGATGAGTGGGCACAAAAATCACCTGCTTGTGAAGGGAGCGCAGCTGACAGGGAAGGAACGGCACAAGTCCCTCACCCTGCTCTGTCGCCTTCCAATGGCTCCGGCACTGACTTGCAATCCACAGCCCCGAGGGCATTTGGAGGAGGATGGACCTTGGTGGCGTCTCGGCACCCGTGAAACGCTGCTCTGCAGCGGGCTGAGCCCATCCGTGGGCGCTCTGTGACCCACAGGGCACGGCTGGGCAGGGGCTTCAGTGGGGAGCGAGCATTCAGTGGTGCTGGAGGGAAAGGCAGGATATGGCAGATGGACAGACGGACAGATGGACAGACAGATGTCATCATGGGAGTGATCCTGCGGCAAGGCGGGCGCATGTATAGCCCTGAGCCAGCGCGCTGCGTGGGCAGAGGTTGTTACCTTGGTCTGCTACGTGCAGCACTTCCATGTCTCCCACTTCTCCATGTTTCATTGGTGGAGTATTTTTGGACATGCCTGGCAAGGTCTGTACCTGTGCGATTATAAAATAATTTCCTGGAGCACATGGACAGTTTCTTGAGTTAAATATTTACTTATGAACTAAAAATAATATTCCTGCACACCCAGCTGCCATTTGTGACATCCTTGCCCGGTGGTCAGTGAAACCCCATCCCCAACCCGCCACAGCCCCCTGCCCCTGGTGTGCTCAGCCCCGGGCAGGGAGCCCCCCGCACCCTGCTTGTGGCAAAGGGGCAAGATTTTGGAGGGTGGCCCTGCTGAGCAAGCAGAGACAGAAATCTCCTGGAGCCACAGCTCTGCCTGGGAAGGTAGGCTGGGAAATCGTGAGTAAGCAATGTTCCTGGTGGTGTTTGTCCCTGCTGTGTTCAAGGTAAAGGATCAAGCGTGTTCTTTTTAAGTAAACATGATTGTACCATGGGAAACAGTTGACTTGTACTTTTGGCTTCCCAGAACTGATGTTGAAGGGACAGGACAGCGGCTGCCGTGGCTGCACAGGTTTTGGCGCCTGCCCCCATGCAGGCCAGCTCACTGCCTGGCCTGTATAAAAAGTCCCTAAAAAGTCCCAGACATGAGTCTGGTTTCTTCCTTTGTGATTATTTTTCCTGTAGTTGTTCTCCTTTAGGATGGCTTTAAATATATCCCGAACTGAAGCGTGGCTGTTCTTCTTCACCAACCGTAGGGCAACTCGTGTGTTGCAGGCATGGTTTGCCCTCCTGCTTGTCACGGCAGAGGCTGCAGGAATAGAATAGAATAGAATAGAATAGAATAGAATAGAATAGAATAGAATAGAATAGAAGAAAATATTTTCAGTTGAAAGGGACTACAATGCTCACCTAGTCCTACTGCCTGACTGATTTCTTCTTTTGCAAGGCAGGGTCGGGAAGCGAGGCTGGTGAGAAGCAGAGATCGTGGCCCCAAGTGAGTGTGTGTTTGTGACTGACTCAGAGCTAAATTCAGACTTTCTGAGTGCCAGGCAGTAGAGCTGTAAGCATATGTGCTAAAGGATGACAAATAAAGCACGATGAAGTATACGGCAGAATAACATATGGTAATCTAGACAGGCTCTCAGCAAGAGAAGAGCTTGGGAGAGCCAGCGCTCCTGCACCCATCCAACACCTCTAGTCATGTTAAATGCTATTTTAAAACAGACAGCCGCATGTCAGCCTTTGCATGGCAGAAAGACGTTCCACCCGCTGCGTCCTGCCCGAGCTGCTGTAATGTCTGCTCTGAACAAGCCCGAGCAGTTTCTTCTGAAGTCAGCTCATTTCTGACTTCACTCCTCTCCTACCTCTGTTGCAACGCTGTGCTCCCCGAAGCTGCTGATAAACAAGATACTCCAACAGTTTGGAGAGCAGCCCTGGCCGACGAGCGACGGCAGGCAGCCCCGGCCGCCCCTCGCGGCCGCGGGTCTCAGCGCTGGGCAGGAGGGGACAGATTGTGCTTGTAGCAGGAACAGGCTCTTCCACCTCCGTCGCAGCGGCGCGCACGAGCTCAAGCTCACACAAGTGCATTAGTGTCAGCTTTTAAATTAGCAGTTCTGGTTCGTCAGCAGAGAGCTTATGAAAATTCACAATCTAAGAGATGTCTGGTGTATTCCTCTAGCGATGATTTCTGGCAATTGGCATGAAGGAGCAGAAAAAGCACTGGGTGGGCAGTTTTTATCTGACAGAAACAAGGCTATGTGCCAACAGTACAGAGCTTTCACTCTCCCCTTCGCCGGCCCCTGCCCCTTCCCTCCCCTGTGTTGCAGATCCAGAAGAGCAAACAAGGTGGGCAAAATGTAGATTTTTATCAACTGTTTGCCCTGTTTCTTTGTTTTGCCTTGTTTATTATTGGTATAAATCTGTTCCTGGCTTTGGGAGAAGTCAGTAAAACGCTCTCTGAAGAAACCAGGCACCGCAGATCCTCGGGGCACGCGAGTTAACTACGGCTTGTCAGGACATGTTTTTCCCTGAGGTGAAACATTGTCATAAGCCCATTTATTTCAGGCAGAAATCAGCTGCCTGACGTGTGCAGCTATTCAAGGAGCCGCTGATCCGCCAGTCCCTGTGCCTGCTGCGCCGGAGGGGCTGAGCACTGCTGCTTCATTGCAGGAATGTTTCCTGGAGTTGTGGACAAGGCTGAGCTGTTTTTTCCTCCATACCCACACCGCAGCCGTGAACACGGCATGCTGGCTCCCTCCTGGGGACGGGCAGTGGGTCCGCCCGCTCTGCAGACACCCTTCTGCCCAAAGCCTGGACGGGCAGACAGGAGGTGCCATGCCCTCGCGCCGGGGCTCTGTGCCCCGCTGGGCTGCCCAGGGGGTGCAGGCACGAGGGCGGCAGCCACGCACGCCTGCCCACGCACACTTAGGGAGCGCTGGGCTGGTCCCTCGCATGGCCTGGGAAAAGCTGCTCTGGATTGGGTTTAAACCTGCCAGTTTCTGGCTGGAGACGGCACTGGCTTTGTTGGAGGGTGACGGGGTGCTGCCCCAGCCCTGCCCGGCTCCACCAGCTCCAGCGGCCTCGGCGCAAGCAGCGACGCGGCGTTTCTCTCCCAGTGCCCGGTGGGGTCTGCCCTGCTGCTGTCTTCGCAGTCGGCAGTATGCCGGTTCACTGTAGTTACTGCTGTATCGCTGCTGCCCATCGGTGCCCTTCCTGGACAACTTCCTTCACTGGCCGAGCACAGAGGGCCGGCTTCAACAGCAAACATTGGTTTTGGCGTATTGCTTCTCCAAATGCGGAGTTCCTTTTGTGCCTTTATGCAGGGTGGAAATTAGTGAGAGGAAAGATCAGCAGTGGGATGGTTTGATGGCAGGGACCCCACGCCCAGGCTGGGTTAGGTTTCACCTTGCCTTCCTTTAAGCTGCTTTTTGCTCCTGCTCGCTGCAGCCACAAAATGTGCTTTGAAAGTGTGAGGGCAGCACAGCAGGTCCCTGGGACCATGCAGTAAAGCCACGGTGAGCCCATGTTTGGGGGACGGCTGCTGCAGTCACACTGGACCCTCTGCGCAGGGCTGCTTATGGAGACAGGCTGGAGGGGCTGCACCGCCTCCCCCCTGGGCACAAACCCTACCCGCATGGGCACGGTGGCCACAGGGCTGACGCTGTGCTGGAGACTAGCATGGGGTGATGCTGCTGCACCACTGCTGGCCCTCTGGGACCAGACCTTCAAAGCCTGAATGAATGCCAGTGAAGCCCGCGGCAGGCAGAAGCCTTGCCCGTTGGCTCTGCTGGTCCCCACGCTGTGTCACCAGCAGAGCTCTGGGCGAGGAGCTGCCACGCCGTCCCGGCACTAGCCGGTCCCCCTCCACCAGCAGCTCTCTCCCCCCACCCCGAAATAACCCCCGGCTGCTGCCAGACCTCTGCCATCACCCTGCGGGTCATCCGTTATCCTCACCCTGCCTTGGCTGGTGGCACAGAGAATAAGCATGCTTTTTCCCATGAAGCATTATTGGTCCAAAAAGGCAATTTTCTTAAGTGCTTTGTAAACATGGTGGTGGTGGTGCGATGCTATACTGTTGTCGCTGGAGCCATCACTGCTACTGGTCTCCATCCCATCGCTGGGATCCTGCGCCGATGGGCGCAGCGTGCCTGGATCTGGTCCTCCCGTCGTCCCCACCTGCCTCGTGCCCCTCTGTGCAAATGCTCCTCCTGCCCCGGTTGACCCCAGTACTGCTCTGGTGGCGGCTGCGAACTGCATGGCCTTTGCGAGGGGAGTGTCGGGGTGCGAGGGAGACAGAGCTGCGGCGCACGGAGAGCCCCGCTTACAGCCGCGCTGGAGCAGCCCCCGCTGTGGCCGTGTGTCTCCCCGCGCCCTGCTGCAGACACAGCGTGGCTGAGGGAAGTGCAGGGAAGAGGTCAGCCTTGGATCCGAGTGCTTTGCCACTAGCAATCACAAATTGGCTCAGCAGCATGCCAGGGCAGGGACATGAAAGCGAGCACAAAGGGGAGGTGGCAGCAGTTTCTTCTGCACAGCAGAGCAGAGTCCCAGACTTTCCTTTCTTCAGCCCTCGCAAGCGGAAAGCCTGCTGCGGGGTCAGGCAAGTGACCTCTTTTCCTTCCAAAAGCACAGATGCTCGTAGATGATAGAATGATGGTTTGTACTCAGAAGCAGGGGCTGGAGAAACAGCCTCGGGACATAGTTCTGTTAATTGGTAAAGACATCAGCTCTGTTAGGGTTCTGTCCCTTCTTAGGAATTGGCTTGTATGAACGAACTCCAGCTGGGGCTGTTCTGGGGTTAGCGTGGCTGCAGAGCCTGCCCGGTCCCAGGGCACGTACCCCGCCGTGGGCACGTGGGGCTGGTACGGGCTGCGCATCTGCATGCTGGGCTGGGAGCTGGGCACAAGCACTGGGACTGTGGGTGTCAGCGGGCTCACCAGGAACTGCGGCCGCAGGCAGTGCTGGTGTTTGAAAGCCAAGGATCAGCAGAAGAGCCAAGGCCTGTGGAAGAAGGGTGGACACTTCTGGGTGCAATACTGGTGGTAGAGAGAGACATTTGAATTTTGAGCAAGAAAACTGACTCCTGCAGTACGTGCAGAAAAGAATTTGGGATTTTTTGTTTTAAATTAACAGATTGCAATAAATTAATACCAGACTTCATTATGAATTTCCAGTCTTAACAGGAACGATCTGCAAGATCCTGAATAAGGGCTGTATTTAATCCAATCCTGAAAAAAGAAAAGATCTCAGCTTAATTGTTAATGTTTCTGCATTGCTTTGTGATGCCTATGGAGGGTACATCTATGCAGGTTTGTGTTTTTATGGGGGCTGTCTTGGGACGATGGCTCGGGAGCCGGCGATGGAGGTGCTCCTGCAGCAGAGGGAGGACTGGCTGGAAGCATTTGCTGCGGAGCCGGACCTTGCTGTGCCCCAGGACGGGTGTGAGACACATGGGGGAGAACTAAGGCGCAGGGACCGCCAGGTCTCTCCTGGCCAACCCACATCTGCTTGGTCCAATGCATGCGCCTTTCCTTTTCCATCTGCTGCTTGTCTGCTTTCCTGCCAAGGGGTTCATCTGCTTTAAGAGCTGGGGACCAGGTGTCCCGGGATGGGGTTGTTCCTGGGCACTGAGTGCTGTGATGTCTGAGTTTCATGTGTCTCCACAGACCCCCTCCAACCACCCCCTGAATGCTCACCTGGACGAGTGGTCCAGCCGCCCGCCCTGCCCTATGCAACAAGAAACTAATGCAAGGTTTTGTCATTAAGCTGTCTGCTCCCTGGTGCCTCTTTGTGTTAGAGTTAGCTGCTCCAGTCCTCCACAAGCTGAGGGGATGTCATCGCCAGCAAGCTCTCGGTTTGCTCCGTCCCCTTTGCAGCCAGCAGCAGCCCCTTCCCCAGGGCTGCCCACCTCCTGCGGAGCCACCAGCCCTCCCCAGCGGCCCCACGTCCCTCGGTTGCCCGCTGAAAGCATCCACAGAGGCTTATGCAAAATGCAAATGGATGAAATGCTGCCTGGTTTGCTGAGACGGAGCAGGGAAGCAGCTCTCTCTCACCTGAGAGACCGGCTATGGAGAGCGTGTTCACAGCTCGGTGGAGCTCCCCAACTCTCGGCACCAGCAAACGTGCTCCTCTCTGCTTGCTCCCTTCCTGCCCAGTGCTTTCCTGCTCTCCAGGCTCAGAATCCAGATGGTGCCTGGGTTTTTTTTTTTCTTTTTATATTTTTTTCTTTTTTTTTTACTTGGGTATTTTTATCCTTCATCCTTCCCTCTCGGGGCTTGTGGGTGCATGTTACAGACTCTGGTGCCTGTGGGTGCAGGCACAAAGAGGGAGTGCTGGGAGGAGATTTCGACCACAATAAGGCAAACGACGCAGGGGCTGAGCAGAGTTCATAAAGCCTCTGTGCTTGTCGAGCCCAATCACAGCTCAAAAACAGGACAAGAAACAATTTTTCCTCAGGCGATGTATGAGGGTTTGGCTGGCTGTGCCCCAGCCCCGTCCCCTCCACAGCTGCTTGCTCCTGCCCGCATGCCCCACGCTGATGGGGTGCCTGAGCTGGCACAGGGGACGAGCTGGTCCCTGGCCTCGGGCAGCGTGGCTGGGCTTGGTGGTAGCTGCTGCATCACTTTGCATGCTGAATTTGTTAGGGTCTGAGTCTTCTCTTTGTGTGGCTGCTTGGGCAGTTCCCTATACACCAGGGAGGATTAGGGGCTTCCAGGTAACAGCAAACCTACACTGGCTTCATTATTTTAAAATGAGGTGTCCAGACCTCAGACCTTATCCAACTTTGTTGAGATGGAAACACATAAATGGAATAAATACTGCTTTCAGAGGAGGTGTCCTGGTCCTGCCAGTGCTGGCTCTGCGTTTTGGTGCCTTGTGGACATGCGTGCAGAAGTATTGGAAAACCATCCCTGCCCTTCCTCCCTCCTCCCTGCACCCTGTTCAACCAAGCAGCCTTGAAATGTGCATTTTTTTCTTTTTCAGACAGTTCTTTTCCTTTTCCCTGTATTTATTATCATTTCTCTCTTTTTACACATCTCCTTTCTCGTCCTTGGCCACGTCCATGGCCTTCCCCCTCCTCCTCCACAGAGCTGGAGAAGGAGGGTTTGTCCTGCACCCCTCCCCAAGCCGCCATCCCACTCCATGGGTGTGGGAGCCCAAGCCCCCAGCCACCATGGCAGCACCGGGCAGGCACAGACCACGGAGCTGGAGACATGTGAGAGAAGCATGAGAGGGGTTAAAACTAATATGAAAGCCAAACTGGTTTCTTGCAGCCTTCAGGACCTATCCTTACAAGTCTGAGGACTGAGGACCTTAATGCAAGTAAGTGATCTTGCAGCTTCATAGCTTCACTAAGATTTTTAAGGTTTAAAAACACCAAACACTGCAAGGCTTCTGCTGAAATCTCAGAGTCCATGAAAGCAGGGATTTAGAAAGCCACAGGCTAAGACTGGAGGCTGGAAGGGGGAAGAAATAAATGGTGATGGGGCCTTAAGGGTCCCCCAGCCGTGCGAGCTGAGTTTAGAAAATGTACATGAAAGGGGTGCTGTGGTGGTGCTGTGCACCACGCCATGCCCTTGGAGAAGGGCTGGGTGGAAACTGGGCTGTTGGCAATGCTGCTAGAGGAGATGCTCAGGAAGGGCATCCCTGCGCCCATGCCGGGACCTGGCTGCGGGGATGGCGGGTCATGATGGTGCCCAGCAGGCTCTGTGTGGGTAGGGTAGTGTGGAACCGAGGTCACAAGGCGCCAGCAGACAGCCCTGCTCCTTTCTGACGCTGCCAACAAGGCTCAGAAAGACTTTTCATTAGTGTGACTCTTCTGCATAAACCCAAATTACCTACAGATGGAAGTAAACAGGCCAGATGACCCATAAGATCCTTTCCTTATCCAAACGTAGTTTCTCTGACAGCTGCAGATCGGAGGCACTGTTCATGCCTCATTTGCACACTAAGACAAGGGATTTCTGGGCTTATGGCATCTCTGGTGCTGTGGGAGCTGTGGGACTGAAGGGCAAGTGTCTTTAGTCATTCAAGAAGTGCAATAACCCTTGGAAGTACACTTTTGGTATGTCTCATTTAATTTTTTAAGTGTTTGTGCCAAGCACTTACTGGATGCAGATGAGAAGTGTACAATGAAGTATATAATAATCTCAGAAGAATCACGGTTTATCTTAAAACTCTTCCAAATCTGCTAAGCGTGTATTATGGAGCAGTCACGTTACAGTCCCTGTTGTGTGAGGTTCATCTGATGTTCAGTTCAGGTAGGAGTAAGGTGATCAGTTCATCACCCTAACAGTCATCCACAAAAGTGACCTTCCAATTTTTTTCTTTCCTAGCTTAAGATACAAAAACCTCTATGTTCCTCTGTTCTTGTACCAAAGACAGGGGAGTAGAAGTGCTCAGAAAAGTCTATTTTCATAAAATTAAGCATTTTAAACAGCTGAGGTGCTTAGCCATTCAAACTAGAAATTCATTAGAAAACTGAATAAACAGCATGTGAAGCCAGGGCAGAGAGAAGTGGGTTAATAACTTGCCCTGTATAAATCAGAAAAATAGAAGGCCATATCTTTTCATAGTCACAGAGCTGAGAGGTCTGCGACTTTGACTCTTTCTCAGCCTGCATGTGATGTGCAGCGATGGGTAAAACAGAAGCTTTAGAAGAAACCAGAAAAAAGCCAGAACAAGTCTTGTGAATGAGTCAATACATGGCTGGGTTTGCGTCTCGGCTCCCCTCGTGGGTGCTGATCCTGCTCCTGAAGCCAAGCACAGGAGCATGGCATTATACAGACTGGGCGACCAGCCCGTCTCACTCTAGTCGTGGCTGTCTGGTGTGTGGAGCGGCCGTGGTACAGCATCCAGAGTTACTGGGATGCAGGGTTAAATGCAGCTATAGCGATGGCTGGCAATGACAGGAATTAAAGACCCTTGCACAGCACTGCTGGGAGTGACTGAGCAGCACGACAGAGGAACATCCTCGGCCAAGGGTTGCTTCCTGCAAGCCCATCTGGTTAGCGGCTGCAGGAGAGAAGAGGTTTGCGTCGCCATCTCCAAACCTCATGGCGAGATTTTTGCAGTGATTTCACTGGCGGGGCCATGGCAGAGTGCCGTAGCTCAGCGCCGGGGATGAGTTTATCATCAGAGGACCTGAGCACTGGAGCATCTGTCTAGCTGACTGTGGCAGATGTTGGCCCCGCGGCAGTTTCTGGAGAGCACTGGGCCATGGGATGGCCAGGCTGGAAGGGACTGAGGAGGTCGCCTGGGCCAGCCGCTGTCCGAATCGGGGCTATTGTGTGAAGTCGGACCTCACCTGCAGTCTTGGACAAACTAAACTGTGTGTGCAGATTCGTATATTCAAATATTGCAGCAATTCAATTTAATGCCATCAGTCCAGCTGTTCTGCAAAATATGCATGTCAGTTAAATATGCATAAGCCACCACAGAAACTCAGTACCTCCATAGGCTGCCATGTGCCAGAAAAAAAGATGGTTTGAGCTGCAGAAAGAGCACTCTTCTGTGAAATTCTTCGTGCTATATTCAAATCCATTTGCAGCACAAGAACTCTGTTTCCTGCAACTCAGGAACATGAAAATTCACTTCATGGCAGCGGTAGTGTTTAGTAGGTATTGGTGTGATTTTTTGGATGATTTTGAAATGGGACACTTAATGGTAACTATATTTCATGAAGCAGGAATTTAGATAAATTACTTCTCAGACCCAGACCCAGCCCTCACTTACATGGCTTCAAATCTGAACCAATTCAGCTGAAGTAAGTGCAATTCCCAGGCAGTAACACCTGTTCATGAGATCGGAAATCAACCTTTCACAGCTTTGTGTGCTGAAATGATGAATCAAAAGTAATGCAAACCCTGAAAAGTCGGGCGTGTGAGCAAGGGAGAGCACAGAGTACTCGTGGTGATGCCCGCCCTCTGCCCCAGCCCGAGCTCAGGCTCCCTTCTGCAATCCCCGAAAGTACAGAGGCCGACCCCAGGTCCACAGATAAGTTATGAAACAGCCAAACTGAAGAGAGTCAGTGCACTGGGACAGAACACGCCATCTAACAGCACAACAGAAACCAGCTCTTTCTATTTGCAGGACATCACAGAGCATGCAGCGGGCATCGCCATCAGAGTTAACGGTTAACTTCTGAAACAATTGGCGCCGATACATCCTCAGTGCCAAGGTATTTCGGGTGGACCCCGGGAACCCAGGGGCCGGGGAGGTGGCACTGGCACGCGGTGAGGTGCAGCGAGTGTGTGCAGGCTGCAGCCATCAGCGGTCGCATTTGGAAGGGGAAAAGGGGCTTGACAGCACCCTGTTGGCTGGGGCTGTTGGCAATTTTCACACAGACCGTTTTCCCATTGTAAAAGGCCAATTCGTCAAAAGCAAATACATTTCAGTGAAGACAGTCCTTTTTGATGAATTTCCACATCAGCAAAACACCCAAACAAAAAATGATTCATTAATGTCATCCCAAGCTGACATTTTCAGAACATGATGTCTAGATTGCCATGTAGGAGCTTCATTACTTTGAAATATATTTCCTTTTATATTAGAAAAGGCCATTTTTAAAAAGTTGAAATTGGAGAACAGTGCTTTGATACACTAAAAAAGTCTACCCCTACCCCAATCCAGCTCTGATTTAAGGAGAAATACTGAAACTTTAACTTCCACTCAGTGTCGGGATAAACATTACCTGGCGCTGCTGGCAAGAATGGCATTTTGTACCCTGCAACGGAAGCAAGGAGTCTAACAGCAGGTCGGCACTGCAGCACGCCCAAGGCTCTGTGCAGCGAGCTTGCACCGTCGGAGGGGCTGTGCGTGCCCGGGGCTGTGCGTGCCTGGGGTTTTGGGTGCCCGGGGCTGCGCCCTGCCTGCGCTGTGCCCTGGCCCAGAGCGCAGTGTGCTTTCCCCCATGCTGCCCAGGGCAGCTCTGTCGGTGGAGAGGTCCAAGCGGGTGCTGAGGTTAGCTCCAGGGATGCACGCCCAGTGGCCAGTCCCAGCCTGCAGTGATGTGTTTGCTGCATTTCGAGAGGGCTCTGAAGAATGGGAAGCATCTGTCCATAAACAGAGCCTCCTTGCCAAAGCCATAATCCAGGATCCTTAGTTTCTTACAGAAAACACGACGGAGGCACTGTCTTTGTAATTCCTTCATAACTCTGCTGGTCTCTGAAATTGGCTAACCTAGAGACATCCTGCCAAAAATTACCTCCCTGAGTTTACCCGCCATGGGACCAGTGCAGGACAGCTCTGGAGCGGACCCAGGGATGAGCGTGGGCACACTGGGCTGTCGGACTCAGGCCATCCTGCTGGTGTAGGTGGTGAACACGGCGCCCAGTGCAGCCCGGGCATCTCAGCCGGGTGTTACCGGTGTGTTACCATCCCACTATTTGACGCAAGAGGCTATTTCTAGCTATGCAGTATTTCTAATATGTAATAATATTTTGCATTTTTCTTTGTGCGGAAAGGTCAGGACCAAGAGAAAAAAAGCCTGCAGTGGAAGGCAGGCCTCTTCGGCGTCCTGCATTTGAATGCAGAAGCAGAGCTATAACTGGTCTGCACTGTGTATGAAAAAATACGCTAAAATACTTTAATTGTGATTTAAAATTATAGGCACAAAACATTAAGCTCCATCAGATAAAGTGCAGGGCAGATCTGCTGCGAGTGCATAAACGTCCGTGCCCATCTGCAGCAGGACGGGCAGCGCCTGGGGCCGGGGGGTGTCCCAGGGCGGCTCGGGCAGCCGGGGCTGGCTGGGCAGGGCTCCCCTTTGCCCCCCGGGACCGCCCTGCCTTGGGAGGCTCCCAGTGGAAGTCTGCCTGTCCCGAAGCCGGGGCGCTCGGCGGCTGACTGGGCTTCTGTTGGCCTCATCCGTCCTGCCTGCCCCTCACTGCTAAATGCCAGCGTTGATCACGGCAAAATTTACTTCTGTCCCTGACTGTTTGTGCCTAGGGAAAAAAATTATTGTTAATGAGTGCATTAATGAAGAATCATGCATCCTCTTTGCTAGGAGTTAGTTTTCAGAGACTATGTTCAGGTGCCTTTTAGCTTCTCCCTAGCGAGGCTAGAAGGGAAGGAGACAGGTGCCACCTTGTGTGGAAGCGTTTCTTCATGCACTAGGCACTGGGAGGGAGTTTCTTTTCTTTCCTTTTAGCCATGTCTTTGATAAACTCTTCACTTACCACTGAAATGCAGCCAGCTCTTTATTAGACCATGCCAGCTATTTAAAAATGCACAGTGGCACAGAACTGCTTTCACAGAGACAAAGATGACAGATGCAGTGTGCTTTTGAAGTGTTTTGCCTCGTTTCTCCCTTTGCCGGTGCACCCCTTCCCTCGCCTAATACACCTCCCTGCCCGTGCTCCCCGGCTCAGGACCCGGTGAGCCCTCGGGCGCGGGGCGGCGAGCCGCCCCGGGGTGCCCCATGGCCCCTCGGGGGGAGCCCGCCTGGAGGCACGGCCGCTGCTCGAACCGCTCCCCCGGCCCGAGCCTGAAGCGAGGACAGTCTCCGTGGGGCCGTCAGGACGGGCACCTTCGGGACAGGGACCGGTGGCCACAGTGGATGGAGGAAAAACCCACCCCAGGGGAGCTGCAAAGCGCCCGCTCCAGGTGCCAGACCCTCTCTGTGGAGCAGAGGGCAGCACCCACAGAGCCCCCAGCACCCCCGTGGGGTCCCGCTGCCCCTGCGGTGCTCTGCAGAGGCTGCGCTGTCCGTGCAGGTTGCGCACACCAGCTGGCGTGGGCTCCTGTCCTGCACCTGCCTTCGCTGGCTGCCACTGGCGACCGGCCCCTTCGTTTCTGCTCCAAGCTTGCAGCGCTGCATCCTCCATTAAAGCAAGCGGAAAAAGCAAATGACGGGAGACGTGAGATGGGGACATCTGCAGGGTTAACTGAAGCTGTCACATTTTTCATCAGACATTTCTGCCTGAAGTAAAATCAGTCCCATGATGGCCTTCTGCGCTGAATAGCTGCAGGTGTCAGAACAGAATCGTTTTCTACGAAGATTGGTGTGCTCAGATCAGTGGTGACGAGTCCAAATCTGCCCCGCGGCAGGTAATCCCCACGCTGTGCGCAGCCCTGTGGAAACGGAGACTGCTGTTGGTATCGTGTACTCCTGCCAGGTCGGCTGGCTGGCTGCGGCACGCATGGGGGACATGCATGTTCTCATGTGTCTGGGGTCTCCGGGCGCGTGGGGACGCGCAGTGCTGCGCGTCGGAGGTGCTGCGGGGCATTGCATCACTCTGCAGCCAGCAAAGGCTTGGCCAGGCTGTGCAGCAGGCATGTTGCTTGCTCAAAGACAGCAGCCTTTGAGTGAAGGCAGGAAAATAAACAGCAAAAGCAAATCAATGAGTGTGCTGACGAGTGTCAGCAGAACAAGCGCGCTCTAGCTAATCTATTCAGGGACCATGACGTAAAAGTGAGGAAAACGGAGCCGTTCGGTTCTTTCTTGAGCACGAGCAGGAGCAGGCTGTCCTCCCTGGCACCGGGCAGCCGAACATGAAGCGAACCCACCAAAATGGGACAAATCATAAGGGATAAAAGTGGACGTTGTCAGCACTTCTGCCTGTCACAGTGCTGCCGGGAGGCAGGTCGGGCCCCTCTCCCAGCCTGCGCCGGCTGGGCGACTCGGGGCTTTGGCAGAGCTGACCCAGAGCACTGCGCTCAGTCTTCTCCCCATGCTGTTCATGTGCTTCGCTTATTAATTACTTGCCTCACCATTGCCACAAGGCTTACTTGAACAACCTGGGGGCCTCTCTGTGCTACGGTGCCTTTGCACTGTACAACAGGCGCGGCTGTTCTGAAAGCCTTACCTTGTTTGTGCTGCAGACGCTGTACAAACTCCTTCTGTAATGCCAAATCCAGCTCCCAGTCTAATTATCTGTGAGCTAGCCAGCAGACCTGGCAGGCCGGGCAGGAGTGCTGATGAAATGTCAGTCCTCACCCGAGCTGGCAGTGCATCTCCATATCTGCACACAGACCCACTAATAAATATTTACCTTCCTGCGCTCACCTCCAGCTCAGGCAGTAATTATTTTATCAAGGTCATAAAAATAGCAGCCTTTAAGACAGCACTAGCAGTTGACACTGAGCTGTGTATCCCAAGCCTTCATGAAGAATTAAGTCAAAAATCAATGTCCTGAGATGAAGGTGTCGGTCACCCCTTGTCACCCTTGGGGCAGCACTGCTGGCCCCGACACCACGAGTGAGACGCAGCACTGCAGTGCTGGCAGAAGGAGATGCGGGCACCGCCAGCAACTCGGGCGGGCTGCTCGAGGAGGGAGCACAGCTCCGGGCAGCCCGGGCTCGACTGAAACGCGCAGAGGGTGGTGGGTGCTGGCCCGTCACTGGTGTCGGGCTGGGAAACTTACCCATGCTGAAAGAAACGGCTTCTTCTTCCAATTAATTGGGAGTTTGAGCAGCGTGCCTGGAAAGAAGAGATGCTGTAACTGGAGCTGGCAAGGGCAGTGGCATGCAGGGCCCGCCTGGCTGCTCAGGCTCAGGTCAAAGCGGGCAGCTGGGGTGCGCTGGCCCCGGAGCCACGTCGGGATGTGCCAGCGGGGCTGTGGGGCACGAGGTGCCCCCGAGGGGCTGCCACTGCTCGCCAGGGCTTGTGCCCCACAAGGGCAGGACACAAGCGGGTCGGCTGCTCATGACAGACTCGGAGCTGTGCTGCCTTGCCATGAAGGTAACGCTTTTTTTTTGCCCACAGAAGATCCTTCTGTGGCTCTCCTCCACAGGAGCACAGCATTGAGCAGGGGATCCATGGGGCAGTGAAACACCCTGAGGGGTGCTGGAGCTCCAGCAGAAGAGCGGCTGAGCACAGGAGGGACCCGCTCCTGCACAGGCAGCGTCCGCTGCCAGGGAGACACGGGGTCGCTGGCGTGGGGACGCTGCCGTGCAGGGTCAGACCCCACGCAGCATTTCCAGGCACCACACCGGCTTTCCCTGCAGCTCAGCAAGTCCCTGTGCTGCGTGGGGAGACCTCGTCCCTCGTCCTGACCCCTGCCATCGACCCGATCAGACCTCCCAGCCCTAGCTGCATCCCCTGTGCAGAGCAATCCCTTTGCAAACTGCAGGGATCGGGGCTAGGCCCCAAGTAAGCGCATGGGGACAGCACGGGCAGCTCAAGCGTAGGCTGCAGCCCGGGCTTGGAGGGTGTCTGTGAACCCGGGGTTGCAGTTGTATTTGCCTACAAAATACATAAGAGCTCAGGGTGTTGGCCACTACGACGGAGAGTTATTCAGTTTTGCCTTTACTACATAAGGCGCAGCACAGCAAAAGGCTCTTAAACAGAAATGTTTCAGAACTAATTTCAGTAACTTTATGGGGTTTTTTTGAGAAAATGTGCTCACTTTCTTCTGCCTTTATTAGAATAGATATTTAATTAAACGGCTATAAAGTTAAAGCTAAACGAGCAGCCCCCAACCAGGAGTGCACTTCCCTTCTATTCTCTTTCTCCCCGTTTTGGGTTACTAGTCCCAGCCCTCCCCAGGCAGGGACGTTGCTCACCCTTTGGCTCTGGCCAGGGGCTGCTTTTGCAGGCTGCCAGAGCAACACTGGCCTTCCTTTCCCTCCACTGGCCCTGTGCAGCAGTATTTTCCTGTGATAACTAAGCTCCGAAATACTATTGCCCAAATACCAGAGGAGGGTGCATGCAGCAACCGGCACTTGCGTGTTCACCACGGAATCAAAACCAGGTTTGTTAGCCCAATGCTGTGAAATGGAAGGAGAGCCTGACAGCAGAGCTGGACCCGAGAGATGGAACTGTGTGGGCTGAAGCTCGATTTCTGTAAGTATGAAGGAGGGTCGTCCATGGACAGCTCAGGTCACCTCGGTCATGCAGGCAGCCCGGGGAAAAGCTCCTCAAGCAGAGATAAAACCAGGGCTGGTGGGAGGTTTCCAGTGCTGAGCCCTGGTCCTGGCCTGGATGGGGTGTGGGGGGCTGGGGGTGCTGGGCAGGGGCAGGCAGGAGTTCGGGGGCACTGGGACAGGGTAGGCANTGGGCAGGGGGCTGGGGATGCTGGGCTGGGAGCTGGGGATGCTGGGCTGGGGCCGGGGTGGGCAGGGGGCTGGAGAGGCAAGCGGCGTGGGGGCAGGTGGTGCACTGGAGGTGCCCCGCTCGGGGAGGCACGTCGCTTTTGGCACCGACAGCATTTTGAGGGCCACCCATGGTCACTCGGAACTCCATGACCAGTCAACAGAGAGTAAGTGGGTGCTTTCCCGGCAGCCAAGCGATACCACAGCTTACACTTGCTTCCTACCATGTTTCCAGTTCTTGTGTCTGGGTACTGGGCCTGAAGAGGCCACAGGTGACACCACGCAGAGAACAACACAACATGGTGCGATGCTGCTGGGCGCAGAGGGTCTGCACGTGGACATCTTCTGGGGTCTGCGGAGGAAACCCAGCGAAAATCCTGGGCGCTGTAGAGGAACTCTGCCCTGCAGCCTGCCTGTAAACGCGCAGCCTTCTTGCGTTTAGGCCAGTTTCACTGGGCAGTAACTTGGGTTTCTAAATGCCAGCACTGCTAAATTTGTATCTATCTTTGTAGAGTGGTGGCTCTGGTGTCTTTTTCACTGAGGAGACAAGTCAAAGCAGGCAAAACTACAGAAGATTGGTAAAAGAGGATCATTCTGCCCATTCGTTCACCCTAGCAAAGGTGATGCACGCTGGCCATGTCCCCGGGTTTAAGGTGCTCCCTGCCACTGCCCTATGCCTGGTACAACTCTGCTGGCTCATTTCTCATCTCAGGTAATGAGATAAAGGTAATTTCATTAAGCATGCCAGGGCGGACAGCCTCCAAATTGATCCATAGAGGAGCCTGATTTCAGCACTCACAACTTCACGAAAATTTACATATGATCTGTTAACTCCTGTAATTCCCAAAAATCCAACTACACAGGGTTATAATGTGACAGGAGAGTCAGACGTGCATGTAGTGTATTTTCTGTGTAGCTGTTCTTTGTTCTCATATACCTCTCACTTTGCTGAATTCTGAAAGCACTTTCTTTATTTGGCCAGCAGTTGTGATTCTGCCATTTAGATGAGTCTCAGATCATCACCAAATCTATAATTTCCTTATTGCTTCACAAAAAGAAGCCTAAACCAAATAAATCACGTTAAAGCCAGTAGAGCGAAGCATCCTTTTTACAGTGACGACCTGGCTTTATTTCTTATTTCGTGCTGGCACCCCTACCTGCTGAAAGCAGCTGCTCTGAGGAGATGTTGTAAAAGTGTTTATAACTGCTCCCCGTCCCCTCCACCCAGCTCACCCAAGCACTGTTTGGAGCTGAGCTATGGCAGCAGCACTTTGCTGCGGACCACAGTATGTATCAGCCACCTTTTATCACGCATGCGACAGCCGCGCTCCCCAGGAAGGACCCTGCAGATCAGCATCCAGCTAGACCGCTTTGAGCTTGTCCAAGAGAAGAGGACGTAAGTCAGGCTGTAGCCTCATCCATGCCAGTCACAGAAGATCTGAAGACGTCTGGGACCTTCCAAAGTTATTTATTTAAAATATAATGGTATCTCAGAGCACACGCTTCCCTTAGCTGTGTTAGGCTGTCTGCCCTCTGATATATTGCCGGGTTATTTCTGTCACGTCCAAAATTAACAGACATTCTCCCTCTTTCCCTTTCCAGCTGTTCAGAAGCATCATAGCGAGCAGACTTTGGTTCCTTGTCCTGAGTCAGACGATGAATTACGCATCTTCCCTTCACCAGCTACTTAATCAGCTGTTGGAGAGGAAAATAAAATGGTGCATGGCTTTATGAGAATTGATTTATGAGAGCTCTCTTCATACTGAGGCTGCCACCCCTTTTAACCTTTACTTCAGAGGAGCTGCTACGGACTTATCCTTCGCTGCTCTGATCTCATGCCCTGTGCTTTGGAGGTATTTGAGTTGCAGGCTCTGCTTGGCAGATGTTGTAAAAGGGTGGGCCAAGACCTCACACCCAATACCTCCTCTCGCTCCTAGATATAAATCTGGCGACTGCAGTTACTTCTCTTTCCTCTGTCTACTGTTCAAAGGGAGGAGCATGTGTCAAGAGCTGCTCCGAAATACTCGGCGTGGTTTTCCAGCACAGAGACTGGCCACAACCTCCAGGCAGAAGGCTGAAGAAAGCTGTCATGGAGTGGGTCTGTTAGGGGTGGTGCAGGCGATGAGACCTTTGAGGGATTCCTCAGCCCACGGTGAGGGGGGAAGTCCTGAACAAGACGAGTGGGAGAAGAGGACGTCGGGGGCCAAGACGGCTGCTGTCCACTTGTTTGGCTCCTGCAGAGGCGAGGGCTCCCTTGATTCGACCCCAGAGCTTTGGCCCACAAGGAGACAGATCTGGAGATTGGCTCAAAAATTTGGAGGCTTAAGAATCATGATTTTTTTCTGTATTGTCTGACTGAGCCTTTGGGGTTTACATCTCAAGCTCCTTGCTGTGACCATAAGGATCAGAAGCCTCTCATTCGTCACAGCCCCTGAGGTCCCCAGGGTGTCCAGGACCTGTGGCTTTGGGACGACCCCAAACCACTGCTGGGATGGGCCGGTGAGCAATGCCCGGGAGCCACCACCGTCCCTCGCCGCTGCAGAGCAGCAGTGCTGAGCAGCACCCGTGCACGAGGGAGAAACACCCGCACACGCAGTGCCCTGGCACAGACTGCTCAAGACCACCTTTCAAAGCTCTGAGGTTATCGTAACAAAGCATAAAACAGGAGCAGGAAGGAGAGACTCTCTGGTAATGTTTGATGTTGCTTTAGGCTTCTTCAAAATCCAAGAACATCCGTATTAGAGAGCTGTGGGACTGAGGCATCGCTTTCTGCGTGCCCAGCTCCCCTACGGTGCTGCATCGGCACTAGGGAGGCAGGATCGTCCCGCCGGGCAGCCTGGCACTGCAGGTGCCACGGAGGGGCAAGGAGGGAGTGAGGGACAGGAGACCATGTGCCAGCTCCATGCATGCAGACTGCGCTGTGCTTGCTCTCCGCCTTGCCTTTCCAGGCGGTTTTTGCAGAGTGACTGCCCGGGCTGCAGTGAGAGCGTTTAAATACACGCCCTGGCACATGCATTACTAAATCAGGCACATTAAGCCACTTTCTCTCTTTAATTACTGCCTTTGATTGAAGTTGTGGCAGGCTGATGACTGTAGCTTGTCCTTCACATGCCTCCTCCTCAGCCCCATTGCATGGACCCGTTGGACAAACCCTACCTCACCTTTCCTGTGCCGGCACTTTCCGGGTGCAACCAGCACCTGGCGCCAGCCCTGGTGGTGAGCCGAGGCCACATCCAGAGACAGAGGCGACATGGCTGCCGCTGCTGGGGTGCTGGTGGTGTCGGCGCTCCCGGTCACCCATTGCCACGCAGCCAGGGGCGACGTCTTTTCGCTGGCACGGACCCGAGGCGAGCGCAGAGAAGGGTTTGGGGAGCCTTCAGCTGGGCTTGGCAACGGGACATTAATAACATGTGTTACAAGCCCTGGAACTTAAATATTTTGCTGCTATAAATGTTAGCAATGAGAGATCTCGTTACATTTAAATGCCAGATGACAGAAACAGAGGCCAAAAAAAGCACCCTCCCCAGCCAAGCAGGAAGAGAAGGGGGTGACTGCGCCAGCGGGGCCGTCGGGGCGCAGGGCCGGCACCGGGCGCGCTGGGGACGCCCGCGCCAGGCAGGAGCGGGCGGCGGGGAGAGCCTGGCCACGGTGCCCCGGGTGCCGGAGAGGAAGGGGACAGCGCATCGCTCAGCAAAACCCCGCCAGGCCGTGCCGAGTGGGGCGCCCAGTGCCCATGGAGACGCGCCGGTGGCCACAGGGGAGAGCTCACCCGTGCTACATCTTGGCGATTGAGGCGGTAAAGAGCTTGCTGGCTTTTCCACCCCCACCTCCTGCACTCAGCCGCCTGCCCCGTGACTGCGCTGCAAGAGTTCTCATGGGCTGAAACTTGGCACACGAGGTCTGCCACCCAGCTGGGGAGCAATTTAATCGTTTATTTTTCTACATAATTTCAATAAATTCCAGTTGGCTGTTCCTAAATAACACCCAGAGCAGAAAGAAGTTGCACAGCCGTGTGAAGTGAATCTTTGCAATTAGAGAACTGAACACTTTTTGGTGGGTGTTTTGGTAAAAACAAAGTGTTGCATGTGATCCGTTTGGAAAGCAAAGAGGACTAATTACAAGCGCTATTTTAAAAAATGGAATGAAAATGAGTTATGCTGCTAATGCTCAGACGCAAGAACATGGTTTGTTTAATTTAATAATACCGTGTAATTTGTGTAAAACTGAATTAGTAGCAATTATATGTTATTGTTAATTACTTGGAGTTGTGTTCTTTTCTCTGTGCTCATACTGAATCGCACCTGGCTTCTGGATGCCACCGAAGTCCGTGGGATTTGCGACGTAAAGGTGCATGTGCAATGTAAGGACTTGAACAAGGAGAAACAAAGAAGGTGCTCGGGGTCAGGCCCTTTCCAGAGCAGCTGGGACAGCACGCATGTTCTCCGTCTTGTCCTCACACTAATTGAATCTCCTCAGAGGAATTAATGGGAGGATTGCACACATGCACTGGAACTGTTAGGACAGGCCTCACTGGCTGTCTTCAGCAGCCCGAGCGCGGCTCCTTTTGTGACTCACGCGCCTGACTCACAGACACCTGATGAAATACATGCACTCCCAGTCAAATTTATCACAGCTAAATATTAAAACAAGCGCTTTAATTTCAAGCCCAAGTACTTCCCGGGGTTTTCTCAGCAGCTGTACTTAGAACAATGCTGTGCCATACACTTGGGAAGGGGCAGTGGTGCAACCGTCACTGCATTATGACTGAGGGATTTGCTTGTTTCTATGTGTGTATATATATATATGT
>VZTV01046372.1:0-13187 GCA_013400875.1 Anhinga rufa
ACTGGGGCTAAACCATGACAACGCAGTGAGATAAGAACTAAGTCACCCAGGCCGAAGGAGTCAAAATGTATACAAGCTATAGGAGAAAATACCGTTCAGGGGAAGGAGGATGATATGCAGACATCTAGTTGGCATGACCAAGAAAAGACATATGGAGGGAGAAGAGGGCTCTGCAAAAAGAAAGTGAGAGAGCAAATAAAGTGTGAAGGGAAGGAGTGAAGTCAGTTTATTTAGCAAGGGGCAAAGCATGCAGCTGATGATTTGGAGTACAACACTTTATGGATGACCCACTTGATACCTCTTAGTGGAACCTGCTTTCCAGAAATGCATGAGCTCTCAGCTCCTGATGGTCAGGGGCCCTTTAGAAAGGCAAACAACAGCGTTCGTGGCTTTGGCCTTTCCACATAAAAGAAGCTAAATTGCATCACTACTGCCTGGACTGCCTCCTCACAAAAGAGTCGGCTATGACTGCCTTAATGCAGAAGAATGTTGGGAAATTTTAATATAGGAAAGAGCATCCTCATAACTGAAGGAACATGCAACTTGAGGATAGGCAGCACAGCTTGGAGAAATGGGATTCTCAAGGGGTAGAAGAGCTGAGTGCAGGTAGGGGATGGCATGGGAAGGAACCATGGACATTTATTAACAGGGGAACGGCATGGCAGGGAGACTAAGATATCACAGAGATAATGAGGAATAACAAGTCCAAATCCTAGACATCAGCTGCTCGGTGTGTGCGTGTAAGGAAGCTCTAACTGCAGTGCCTCCCTCACCCCATTATCCTGGGGGAAATAACTCCCGCACCTGACACAGCCTCATATGTCTGTTACATGAGGAGGGAACAGCCATACCTCGTCTCAGCTCTGTATTACACCTGCATTCAACACTAGCTCTACAAAAGGTCTTCTAGTGTTCCATGAACTGGATCTGACCTACAAGAAAATCTAAGCATTTTAGCTCTATGCGTACAGCACAGTATTCTCCTGTCCTTATTTCATATAACTTCTTTTGCCACTGATGACAATAGTTTATCTTTCTTTCTCCATACACCTTCAGCCCTAAGTGCTGATTTAAATGCACCTCTTCAGAGTCTGTTCATTAAATGCTAAACAATGTGTGTGCTTTTCCCTCAGCAAAACAATCTACCTACTGAGATCCTTTGCCCTGCAGAGGTGACTGTTGCATCCTTGAAAGATGAGGAGATAACAGTAAGAGGAAAGCTAACAAGCAACAAGGGGAAACTCGGTGACCACAGAAACTGGATGTCTGTAATGAGATACAAACTGAAAATGAGACAGCACTGACACTCCATTCTTCTACACAGAGACAACATCATTCACCTTGCCTAATGAGCAGTGTGTCACAAAATGAGCAAAAAATGGGATGCAGCTGCACTGAATAATGTCTAGTGCAAGCTACACTAATAAGTAACCTTCATCTGGTGAAGAGTGAACATGCTTAGCAAGCACAGCAGAAGTAGCCCATGATTATTACATGAGGGGGGGAAACAAACTAAATTGCATTTATTTAAAAGGACACAGACAAGAGGTCTTTCAAAATTTTTAAAATAATCATCTCTGTTCACTGTTTTTAAGAGTCATCTCATGGAATACTGAAAATTAAACATGGTTCCCTAAAAATTTCTCTGCTCCCCATTCAACAACCCTCACTTTGCTTCTTGGGCTGTGCAAGCAGTGACCACTGAGATCAGAGGAATACATTTGTGCTTTGTGCCAGCAGCAGCAAGTGTTTTTTTAGTGGGACATGTTTCTGTGGCACAACTTAATGGCCCCATAAACATCTCAGAGATAAAAGGTTCAGTCACTGACACAGAGAAGAAGAACATCCAGCACTGGAAATATTAATTCACAAAAGTGATATGAGAGTTTTAAAAGATATCTACATCTGTAAGCTTCAGTGCACTAATGAGCTATTAAATGTGGTGGTTTGGAAGAAGCACTAGCAGCAATTATCCCATAGCTACCTAATGTGGGATGGAGAGATTTTGTGTACCTTTCCTTGCTGTGGTTTTTTATGGTCATTCTTGGATACACTGTACTGGACAACAGAAGCCACTGAGCTGGCTAAATACCACAACTATATTTATTTTCCTACTTCTATAGTACTGAGTTGTGCATCTATAGTACCTTTCATACCAAATCCCTGAAATGCATTACAAGTCCAAGGACAAGACCTTCAAAAGCTACCATGTGTCTTGCTCCAGTGCATGTCAGTGGGAGCTAGGTGCATGCTTTTGGCCTGCACTGGAGTGGCTTTGTGCGACTTGGTCCTGCTAAAAATCATCAGGAATTAACGATGTGCAGCAGCATACCAAAAGAAGATTGAACTCCCATTAATGTTAATGAAAAAGTTTTTATTATCTTCAGTAGTATGGACAGAGTCCTAGCTGATTCAGCTTTACTAGGCACTGTGAGGCAGAAAAACTCAAACGGTAGTGACTTAAAACACTGCCTGGATGCAGCATGTAAGACAAGGCATTGTGCTGGGGGTGGAGGGGTATGGAAAGGAGAATAGCACATCAGATTGAATCCATGGAGAGAGGTAACAAACGAGATAAAATACTCAAGCTGCAAATTGCCTAGAAAGATAGTAATATCTGTCCTGCAGGGGAAAAAAATGTTCATCTGAGATTCAGATTAGTTAGCAGCATAAGGCATGAGTAATATAGTCTTATTTATCACAATTGTTTAATTCATTCCTGTTCCAAAGGAAGGAAATAAAAACAGCAACTGATAATGTTTAGCATTTTTGCAGCACTTTTCATTTCAAATTGTAGAACAGTAATTTAAGCATTTTGGTAAAAAAGGTAGTTTATACATGGGTCACTGAATCACTGAAATGCAGCCTCCGCAAGAATAATATGGTTTGCAGTAGCAGTGGGAAAAGGTGGTTTTGGTGAGAAAACAATGAAACAAATAGCTGTTCCAGTGAACAATGTCAGGAAACACTCTGTGACTGCACAGGGCTGAGAGGCCCCAGATGCCTAAGCCAGCATCCAGAAGACACCTGTACAGCACACCACCTGGCACCCTCCTCAGCTTGCCTAGGAAGAAGAGGTCGAGTCACAAAAAATGAAGGATATTTTCTTCTGAAAATAGTTTCTGCCTGCTGATACAGCCCCTGAGCACTAGAAGGAAATGAAGGGGAGGCAGGCTTAGGAAGTACCCAGATATGGATTTGGGGTTGCCAAGCCAATATTGGTAACTCTCTAGGGACCCCGATGTGCAGTCAAGGCCTGCCGTACTGCTTATGTGCACAATACAAATACAGTGATTGTCTCCTTCTTGATAATAACCTCATTACATTTACCAGAAATTATTTTTATCTTCAGCAAAAAAAAAAGACATCAGCTCCCTACTCCTCAGCCTCAGTGTTCCCTGCAAGACAGTCAGTTCCAACAATGAAATTACCAAGCCACCTCTGGGCCAGGACTTCTACGAATGGAGAATGGTGCATGGCTGAGAAGGGCCCTTATTTTCTGGCTTGTCTCAGGGCTCGGTAGCATTTCTATAGCCTTTCTACTCCCTTTGGGTGTAGTTCAGAAAAAAAGAACAAGCAGGACTAGATGAAGACTGTGCAGTGTGAGTAAAGAGGTTTGCCTTTTCCAGAATGTCTTTGAAGGACAAAGCAGAGAGCAGGAAGAATTGCTTCAAAGTAGAGAATGAATTTCTAACATCATCTAAATGAAACAGGCTTCTCCTCATTTATGCTGTCAGGATATTAATGGATTTTAAAACAGGTTAATCCAAGAAGTAACCAAGTGAAAAGAGAGGACTATCAGTGCTGATACTTCTTTTATCCTCCTATTTCTGCTTCTCTGACTACAAGCCGTTTCCTGCCAGCTGGAGGAGCCGTGTCAGCTGGTACTGGCCCATGACTCATGGGGACTCAGCTTGCAATGGGCTGTGCAAGACCTTGGTGGCCTCAGAGGCCAAGTTATAATTCTTCTATCACAGGAGAGGAAAAGAGCTGCAAGATATCTCTGACTAAGGCATTGCTCCACCCTTCCCCTGCCTGAAATACCACAGGAGGTAAACCCAGAGGAACGAGAAACCCTGAGGATCCCGCGGCAGAAGACTTTCCTTGGAACTGTTTACTGCAGGGAATGGTGCTTTCTTGTGTGCAGGATGGATAGCAGGCACTGGAAAAGTACTGGCATGAGTACTGGGCAGAGGGGGATGCTCAAGGCCCACACAGCTCCTTCCCAGGCTCTGAGGGGCTCTTCCCAGGCCCACTCACTTGTGGTGTCAGCAGACCCCACAGAAACAACTGGTGGTGCAGAGCAGCACGCAGACTGGAGGCAGCCATCACAGGCTAGTCACTTGGAGTTTGTTATAAACAATGTTGATTGCCCCAGACACTACCCTAGGAGGTCTCTTGGAAAAGGCTTTCTGCTTTAAGAACTTGACTTAGGCATAAAAAAACCCCAACAATTTCTGTTTTATACCAGACTGGGTTAACCCTCAGAGCAAAATATTTTGTATATGCGCAATATATAAATACCTTATACATGCCTCCTGCAAGTGACTGCCTACTTATCCGGCTGGTGATGGTGTCCAGTTAGAAAGCCACTTGTTCCCCAGCACCAAAGGCCCATCTAATACTGAAAGATGACTAGGTGGCATCAGACAACAGGGATATCCCAGCCCCTTTTTTCTGCTGGAGTCCTTCAGTCTCAGATGATACAAAAATATTTTAAAATATTTGTTGGCACTTAAAAAACCAAACAATGCAAAACTAAAGTAGAATTTCCACAGATGTAAATATGTCAGCTAGCTAGCTTTGCTTCATTTTCTTCCACTTTCTGAAATTTAACTTCTGGAAAATATTGGCAACTTTTACATGAAATTTGAGCTACAAGAAAAAACCCAACACACCCAACAGTCAATTTGATAATAGGATGATTATTGTGTGACTCACCCCTGTAAGTATAACAACGGAGAGTTTATAAAGTATGCACTTGGGCTCTGGGCTGCCCACCTACATGCAATTTCCTCTGACTGTCAAATGTCCTTTGGCAGCCTTGCAGCTAACTGATACCCAGGAGTGTGAAGAAAACACTACAACATGTACAGTATTATTGGTCTAAATGCTGTGGGCTCATATTTCAACCAGCCAGCGCAAGGTTACTTTTAAAACACAACCACACCTTGTGAGAGACAAGTACAGAGATAGATATTACACCAAAAGGCATCTGCAAATTTTTCCCTTTCTGCCACAGCCTTTTGGCTCAGAAGCCAAGCAGTGTGGTAGTTAAAGAGGAGCCTGACTGGCTACACACCCTGTACGTTGTGACATATGAGTGTTGATGGAAATATTGCTCCTTAACTCAGCTACCCATCTACATTACTGGAGTGCCGTGCCTAATGCACATTCATCACTCCTACATCGTGCTACCCAGTGGAGTGGTGACCACCCACATAGAAATTCCTTGCTGGACATTCAACACACTTCTGTTGCATGTTGTGCTTGCTGTGAGAGTGAGTGGAGTCTGCTGTAACAGTATTTTCCTTAATTTCTGGCATCCTTCTTCAGCTGATGGTATAGAGGCCATACTGGAGAAGACACCTGTGTTCAGCCTGCTTATGGCCTTCTTGAGATCAGAGGTGGCCCTCACAGTTATTCAAAATAAGCATACCTGAATGCAATCCTCAGTTGTCTTTGGTGTCCACTGAGGCTATCTCATACCCTTTAAGCAATTCAGTCCTTCTCTTACATGTGGCTTTCCCTGGAGTCTCTTCTAAGGGAACCGAGCCTCTCCACTCCAGAGGCAAAGGCTTCTGTCTTCTTGTCCTGCCAGCCTGCTGCTGTCCTTAGCCTGTCCCAGTCACAACACAGGCATTAATCCTAAAGGCTTCTGTTTGTTCTTTCACCTCTTGTGTAGTGAGAGGAAGGGGTACTCTGCTTGACTCGCAACAAAGCTAACACTTCATCAAAACCAGTTCCATACTCATTACCCAGCAGCCCTAAGAAGTTGTAGCAGGTTTCCCCAACTGTGACAACAGTCTCTTGTGTTTTGTCAGAACTGTGGACCCATCAAAAGAGAAGTAGTCTTTTTACTTCAGTGGCTGCTGGACTGGCCTGAACTCAGCAGCCTCTATTAAAATCCCAAGTAATAGCATCACAGAAAGGACACACAAAAATATCAGCATGAAAAATTCCAAACTAGGGACATTGCAAAGCCAGAGCAACCATTTTGTAGGAGAATACTGCAGCAGAGTACTTTAGTACCAGAGAGTCTGGAGCAGCAGGCCAGTAACACCCACCTGGCACGCTCAGTGGCTTATTTGACTTGAAGGAAAAACAAAGGTTCACTTCTAACTTTGGGCGCATTAAAGCACTGACTGATTCTACATTTAGATAAAGGTTGGGCCTCCCACTTGTTTCTTGGCCATTAAAAATAAAAACTCACTTATTTGTTTTGTTTTTAAAAGAATTAATAGGATTCCAATACTGTTTTTTCCCAAGGACACTCAGAATTATAAAGGTCTGTCTGGAAAACTGCAAACAGGGAGTGTGATTGGAACAAGCAGGCTTGACCTTGCTGCTAACTTGCACTGCAATCATCTCCTCTCTGCTTCTCCCCCTTCTCCCCTTTAGATGGACAGAGAAAAGGATGGCATTTCTTTGAGTTTGTAGAGCAGCTGGAGTTTTTTTGCTGAAGAGCTGTGATTTCTAAACTAGCACAACTTCAACCCCGCCCCAAACCACACAAATACACCTAACCCTCTGCTTGACACAGAGCAGAGCCCCATGTCACAGCTGTCATGTGCCAAAAAGGAACCTGCACTGTAACAGGGTAGGGTTAGGGCATGCCTCTGTTCCTGGCGCAGTAGCTGGCTCCAAAGCAGCTCTTGCTCAGCAGGACAGATCGTTCCTTCCCAGGGCCCAGCTTCCAGAGGACATTGTTACAGCCATGTCCTCTGCACAAACTCCTTTGCTGAAGTAAACTCAAAACTAGTATGGGTAAATAAACACCAGCTTCTGGGCCCACCCATTCGCTTCAACAGATTAGGTTGCAGCTACTCACATTAGGTGCTTTCTGAGCGGAGGAGAAACTGATGCTTTTCCTGTGCAGCATTCACTAACAGCAACAGGTAAAGAGCCAGATATATGTCAGCAACCCAAACAATTGGATGGGCCTGATCCAAAATCCCCTGAAAGCAGCGGAAAAACTCCCACTGACTTTAGAAAGGCCCCGCCTGAATAGCAAAGTGAAATGTTACAGGGAATGTTACACATCCGAGTTTATTTCCTTTATGGAACTGAGTTTCACCTTTTCTACACATGCCAGCAAACCTTCCCATGCAGCCACTTTTTTTTTTCCCTTATCTCTTCCCTCCCTGCTTTGAAAAAAGGCTGGTATCACCCCATTATTTTTCAGTAATGTAGCTTAGTCACGACTGCCACTTGCTCCCACAAAGCAGACCAGAGAGTCCTCCTCTGATCCAGGAACCTCCGTGACAGCCAGGCAGCGAGAAGGAGCAGGCCACCAAGCTGCATGGTGAGGAGGGTGTGTTCTTGGCACTTCACACTTGCCACTTCACCTGCTTCACCAGCATCAAAATTGCTTGTCTCCTGCAAGGCTGGGAGGCAGCCTTGCTGCTGGGAAGAGGGCTCACCTGCCCCTCAGCATCTGCACAGACTTTGTGTTACTTCAGTTTTGCATGAAAATCAGGCTTTCTGTTTAGGTTTTTAACAACGCTTTGTGTTATGGGACTACAAAATCATTTATCAGGGCACTTCACACAATGTTACTTTCTTTACTAAAGGAAAAATTGAAGAGCTCTCATTTTTCAGCTTAATTTCTTCCCTTCTCCAGAATGCAAATCCAGGGATGGCCTTGACATCCATACCTACAACATGGGGATGGAGCTACAGTGCTCAGCAACAAAGAATGTGGCAGTATTATGCAAGGAACTGGGCAGATCACCTTCTCCCATCCCAACCTCTGTCTGAGCAGTGAGCTCAAAAGCAGTCAATAGGCTGCCCATTATCTCCTGTGTTTCAGTCAGTGCTAAACACAATGCTAGTGCTTTAAAACATAGAAAGTAGCAATAATAGACTATCATAACAATGTTCTGCTTCACTGGAGCTAACCAGACCTGTTCCAGAACAAGCAATGTAATTTTGCATGGGGATTTTATTACTCAAGGTCATTAAATGCTGGGGAAAAAAAATTTAAAAAACCAACCACCAAACCACAAACCAATCCTGGAATCATCTACAGAAACCCCACTCTTATAATCTAGGAGTTGCTTTCCCAATTCATGTTAAAAAAAAATAAATTGTCTTTATCTCTTTCAAACAGAGAACAGAACCAAACGATTGTCATGCCTGTGTAGGCACATGCTCATGCGCATATACCTGCACATGCTCCACGTGTCCCAGAATCACAGGACAGCTAATTCAGTAATGGGACATATGGTGCTGGGCAAACCATGACAAATGCTGCAATGTGAAGGGCAGCCCACTTGACTGGCAGCCATGTGGGAAGCCAAATCAAAGGGGAACTATCATTTTTGGCCTGAAGATTGTGGTGTTGTGATAAACAGAAAATCTAATTAATCAGGACCATTATGTCTGATTTGTGCAAATGTGTGGCTCAGCAGCTACAAATTATATCACCATATTCAATTACTGGAAACAACATTTCCTGCATAAAGCAACCTCTGCAGTCTGTAGGGAGATCTCCCAATTTCAGATGTACGTTTGTTAATCACTGCTTTAATTTTTTCCACTTGAAAGGGAAGAATAGAATCTGCAGAGCAGGAAGTTCAAAAAGTCTTTCACTCTGGAGTGTAAAACCATTTGACCATCTTTGCAATCTTTAAGCTCATAACAAATATACAGAGTAAACCGGCATCTTAAAGATAAAAATACCTTGATTGATGTGCACAATTAATATTAATATTTTCTGGTTTCAGCCATTCCATAAAAATGCTGATTAAGTCAAAGCCAAAATGTTTCACCAAGATATACTGATTTTGATGAAGTTTGTAACAGAAGGTCTCAAAACTCTAAGGTGGACTTTAGCCATTTCTTAAGGGACAGCCTGAACTGAAAACCTTATCTTCTCCATTGAAAAGCTTTGAATTTATTCCAAAGCAGAATGGAAACAAAATTTAACACTTCAAAAGTTGTTCAAAAAAACTGAGGTCATGTTTAGAGGCTGTCCACTAGTATCCAAGTACACCTTAAATTTACATTATTAGCAGGAATTAATTCAGGATTGTACATACATGCAGACACACTCATATGTGAGTGTATGAAATGGCAGGTCTAACAAAAGGAGCCAAATAGACATCCCTTGAGACTACTTTATAAAGAATCCTATTATACATCTGGCCAACAATTGCAGAACATCACTGCACCACAGGTAAAACGTTAGTGTAAAAGCAAGAACTGACTGGATTGCAAGTTGACACCTCAATACAACCAGTGCTCCAAAAGGTTCTGGCAGAATCAGGAAAATCAGCTGTCACAGTGGCACTTTTTACAAGGCCAGAGGGGACACAATGGCAAATACTGTCCCTTGGCAGGGTGTCATCCAAAGCAACCTCAGGCACAAAAGCTTATCCTGGCTGCTAAGCCTCCTGGTGCATCCTCTTGGAGAAGGCACAGTGCTCTCCAAGACACTAAGGCAGCAGAAACTAGAGGTACAGGCCCCAGATATATCACCATGAAGGAGGCTGAGGGCAGGAATGAAACAGAGTACACTGAAGCCTGCTTTTATCTTGGCCGCCTACATACCTGACAGTCAGCCCTGTTAGGCACCTCCACGGTTACTCCTGGGAGTCTGGCATTCCTACATGCTGGCGTGAGCATCTCTACCTTGACTCTTGCTGTATTGCATTGCATGAGCCTTTGCTCCAACTCAACTTCTGTCATCTCAGACTAGCAGAGTCCTCTCTTTCATATTGCAGCACTTCACTGGTGTTCACAGCACTAAGGCAAGTGAGACAACAAAGGCAATGGACAAGTGGTTATGGCAAAGACTTTGTGAACTGGAGAGTCCTAGACCTCTTTCCTCTCTCATATAGTTTGCACTCTCTGTAACCCCAGTGATTTATGTCAAGTTATTCTTGCATGACAATCGTAATTGGCAGTAGTAGGTCCTCTTGGTTTAAGTCCCAGGAGAAAAAGTGATTGCCCTTTTCTACTTTGGATTTATCTTCTTCAAACTTTGCAATTTTATATCTGCAGCATTGTCAAGAAGGAAGTGTAGTGTAGGTAAGACACTGGCTGCTCCTGTATTACCAAAAGCTACCTTGAACAAGAGTACAGACAGAAGTGGTTGAAAGGCTGATAGCTGGTACTCACTTGTGCTTTCACTATTGCTGGATTATGGGTTTTACTTTAGATCACCAAATGCTGGGGAAAAAACCAACACTACCACTGGGACCGGTGAATGGTCACTGATATATTTTGAAGAAAGGAAAAGGCAGAGGTGTGCAGTGAATTAGTAGGGGCAGTGAGCTCCAGTGGTTAGACTCCTCATGCCTTCATTGAAGAAGAGCTGTCAGAATACACAGTCTGTGGAGAGAGTTGGAGTTGGCTAATGCATGCTTAGCAAGGTACCCAGATGTCTGGCTATTTGAAGTTTGAAAGCATTGAGTTGATCTTAAAGGCCTGTACCACAGTCACTGGCATTATGCTAACCTTAAGATTTTCTGCAAAACTGACTAGGAATGGGCAAGCTATTGGGAAGTGAATTATATAAAAAAACTACAGATGGCTCTCAGCCATGTCCAAGAGAAATGACAAGCACATCAGAAGGAGCCCCCTTGTTCCTCAGTCAGCTCTGAACTCGAGCACTTTTCTAAGTGACACTGATGGCCCATGGTCCAGAGGGACTTTCCCAGTAGCAGGGACTCACTGGGTCAGATAATAGCCTCCCCTTTCTTCGCTCCCAATGTTTTTGGCAAGGAACTGTTGGGAAAGACATGTCTTGCTGGAGCTCCACCTCTTCAGTTTCTAAGGCTGCAGATCCAGTATCTTTCATTAGCCCTGCCATAGCTGACACACTCACCTGCATTAAAGTAAAGCAGTGGCAATAAACTGGATAGCTGTGTAAATAACAACCCACTTAGCAAACAAAGCAAAATTTCAAATACTGTCAGGGAACAACTGCAACAAGCAGTGAAGCTATCACTGGGCATTTGTTAATGTAACTCATCTGCCAGATACTACCAGCAGCAGCCAGGGCGAGGTTCAAAGTACCTGTGCTTTTTCTCCACAGTAGCAAGTAACACTGGAGCAAATGGCCATGCAGACTTCACAGGTAATACTTTCCCTGGCATGAGCAGTTCGGAATCCCCAATCTCTTATCTGTTCATTCAGATCCTTAGTCCTTCCTTCAAATGTCCTACCATCTGCTGTTAGGAGAGTGCTACCAACTCCATTGAGTCTGCTTGGGGACCACTTGAGTTCCCACATAGCAAGACCCCATTTGAACACTGTTCAGGTAACTCTACCCATTTTGCAGTGATTGTATTAAATCAGCTTGCCCCTCACACATAAATGGAGAGCTTGAAGACCATCCATCTAGAATTGCCTTCATGCCTCTCATCATGGGAATATCTTTGAGAAATGTGGAGAAAAGAAAGGGTCATGCTTTCCCCAGAACTGCGAGAAGGTGAAGTTAGTCCTTGAGGAAGTGAGGGACAGATCATTAACTGGAGTGAAATATCTCATCCAACACAGATTTGGGAAATAAGGTTCTGCCTATACCAAAAAACAATAGTCAGTGCTTCACATTCCATCACTGTTTTTCTCAGTATTGTGAGATTTATCAGCAGATCTCCAGACAAATAAGCAAGTACACAGAGGGAAATTTTTTTTTATTGATAGAGTACCTCAGTGTCCTTGCTCCTTGCTGTCCTTTCCTTCCCACCCAAGGTTGTCCCCCACCAAGCAGACCTTCAGAGGACCACCCTCCCACAAGCATCTGAGTGCTGGCACGCTCCTGTCCTGCTGGTCCCATACACTGCCTGAAAGTGATGAGAACAGTTGATAATTTTGTTTACTGTCAGGTGAGACAAGGCAGGACACTGGGAATGAGGAGATAAACCAGAAAGAAGGATGGTTATGCACATTGCATCTTCCTAGCTCCACCCTTCAGCTGTGCAGTGAAATCTCAGAGGCAGATGCAAGGAGCAGGCTCCTTCCTACGTATGCTTCTTCAAAAGAGCAGCTATGGAGCCTACCTTGTGCTGAAGTTACAGAAAATTTGCTGGAATAACTTGTTCAATACAGTGATAGTGTAACATGATCTTCTTCCAGTCATGACTGAAGGTCAGGATGACCCTTTCTGGAGCTACAGCTGACTGCAGTGTGCCATCACTGATCGTTACACAAATACTTTCTACTACAGATGAGCGCTTGATGGGCTTTTATGTAAGGTACTCTGATACGCGGAAAGAGACAGTTGGAATTAGCCTGTCTTGCCAGCGGCTGCATATGAGAAGCCCGATTTTCACTCTGATACTCATAGACAGCACTTCCATTATTGGGCCCAGCACTGCCCTAAAATCTAGGGATGAAAACGCAGAGGCTATTGTAGCCTTGTAAACTTTAGCCCTTAATAACCTCAGTAGCAGATTTCTTTATGAAGCAAATACTTGCTACAACTTTATGTCAAAAAAAACCTCCAACAAAAAATCCCATGGAAATGTGAGAAACAAAACCACAAGGCCTGCTTTAGGAAACAGCTCAGGACACAAGACAAGCTGGGAATCTCCATTTTCAGTTCACCTCTGAGACAATAATGAAAGGCTTTAAAAATACATTACTGCCATCAGCCAGGTGACAGCCTGTCATGGTTTTAGCTGGGATAGAGTTAATTTTCTTCACTGTAGCTGGTGCAGTGCTGTGTTTTGGACTTAGTATGAGAATAATACTGATAACACACTGGTGTTTTAGTTGTTGCTAGGTAGTGCTGAACTAGTCAAGGACTTTTCCAGCCTCCCATGCTCTGCCGGGTGCACAAGAAGCTGGGAGGGGAGGGGGCACAACCAAGAGAGCTGATCCAGACTGGCCAAAGGGATATTCCATATCATATGACGTCATGCCCAGTGTATTAACTGGGGGGAGTTGGCTGGGGGAGGCAGCAATCGGCTTGGGAACCAGCAGCGTCGGTCGGTGGGTGGTGAGCGGTTGCATCA